>JAVJAQ010003072.1:0-72957 GCA_032362365.1 Zygogramma bicolorata
TACATCCTGATAGAGTGACAGAACGGCCAGTCGTTCCTGTAGAGACTGAAGTAGTGATACAAAAGTTTCGACAGGCTAGAAGATTCCATTCTCTCCGCCATTCTCTCAGGATGACAAGTCTGGAAGGTGGAAAAACGCTTCGTTACACTTTTACAGTTACATTTAAACATAAACAATGTTTCATCTGGCCTAATTTTTTTATGTTAAACTTTGCCTTCAATTCACATATTAATTTATCACATATTTCTTTACTGTTATAAAATACAAAAAAATCATCCACAAATAATGCTATATATATTCTGACATTTTTATTACAAATCATAAACAAACAAGGTTCATACTGAGACTTGGTGTAACCTAGTTCTAACAAACAAACTTCCACTCTCTGGTACCAAGCTCTGGCCGATTGTTTTAATCCATATATAGCTCTTTTTAGTTTTAGTACTTTATTTTCACAGTTAGGCCGAGTCGACATACCAATCTTTGTCACTGAATTCACCCGTCAGTGCACTAAATGCATTTTCTTGTTTATCTCTTTCCATTTCTGGGGAACGACACTGATTTTTGAAATGTCCGAGTTGCTTGCATTTGTAGCACCGAATATTTTTCACCGGTTTTCCGTCACTTGTGCTGCGTTTGGAAATTCTGTTCGGTGCACACCTTTTGCTCTTAGGTGGTCTTTTATTCACTCCTTTTACTCCTTTCACGCTGCTCTGTGTTCGTTTATTATCAGAGCGATCGAACAGAACATATCTTTTCACTCTCGTTCAGAATCGGGAGCACAAGATTTCATACCGTAGACATAAACATAACCTATTTTGACTGCAGTTTTGTTTGTTTTCATGGTTTTTGTAATTCGTATTTGATCGTTTTTTTTAACATTTAATTGAATGTTATTCACGTAATTATGGAAGGACGTACTTTAAATATTATTTATAATGGTTTAATGTACCATGTTCAGGTGGAAGATGCGGAAATTGCGAATCTTTTAGAAACTGGTAAGTAATTAGGAATTTTTTGTGAAAAAAGCAAATTAGATTTGCTAATCTATTAAGAATACTGTAATAAGAAGAATTATTTCTTATCATCAGATGCAGAGGCTGCTGATCAGTTCATGAGGAATTACTTCAGCCAACAACCAGGTAGAATGAAATTTTGTTTACTCTTGCTTTTGTAGAATATTGTGGGAATTGAGTTGCGTTTTTCTGATTTGATTATTTTAATTAGGTACTTCCAATTCATGTGTCGGACAAGTATCACAACCACTAACTAATGAAGAAAATGTTGTGTCAACTGATATATCAGGTATTGTTCATTAGCTGAGATAAAAATCAGGATTTGAGTTCAAACATTTCCAGAAGTCTTTGAAAATTGAATAACCTTTTTTCCAGATTCAAAACTTTGGCCTGATGAATGTACGAGGTCATTCATTTCACTCGTGAAAGATCACCAAAAAGACTTCGAGACAGCTTTAAAGAAAACAGTTTGGTTGAAAATCACAACCAAATTGAATTCTCAACTAGGAAAAAAGTATAATGTGACACAAATCGAGTCTAAATGGAAGTCGTTAGTAAGGACATATAAAGATATTAAAAAACACAATGATACCTCAGGAAACCAAAAGAAAAATTGGAAATTTTATTTACTTATGAATGAAATATTATTTAGCAAACCAGAAATTGTGTCACCAGCAACATGTTCCAGTGCTGAAGGACTTATTGTCCATAATGTAAACAATTCTGAAAATGGATGTCTAATGTCATCTTTTGAAAAAAAAAAAGGAAAAGCAAACAAGATTCTGCTGAAAGAAGACACAAAGAAAAGATGGCAAAAATTGATGAGTTGAATTCAACTATGAAAGACTTAATAAATGTGATTAGAGAAAAAAAACAAGACTGAAAATATTTTGTTCTTTGTTATGAATGGATTTATTTTTGTTAAAAGGAAATCTCTTTTATTTTTTGTATTCTATTTATTTGTTATATGAGTAATGTTGTGTTAAACCAAGCGGAGATAGCATTTGTTTCAGTTTTCATTTTTTAATTAAACCTATACAAAATTTACTTATTTAAACATTTTCATTTCGAAGAACAAAATTCATAACATTTTCCCTTTTCTCTTGGGCGGCTGCATTATTTTCTTCATCTTCTTCATCATACATGTGATCATCTTCTTCAACCTCATCTATTGGTCATTGAAATAAATCTCCTCTTCCTTGGCATATGTTGTGCATAATGCAACCAGCAACAATTATTAATGGAATGAAATCCATTCTTTTAGTTTCCAAATATTTTAATCTGCGAAATCGACTCTTCAATATACCAAATGCATTTTCAATTACCACCCTATTTTGGTTGAGTAATTGATTAAATCTTATTTTTCTGTTGGTCAACATAACATTTTTGAAACCAACCATTACAGTGGTGGTTAATTTGTAAGCCAAATCACCAATTAAGAATCCATCATCAGGTATTTCTATTGATCGTCTCCTGATTTTATCAAAAATATCAGATTTAGAATAAAGTCTTTGATCGTGAATACTTCCAGGTTCTCCCGCATACACATCAAGAAACATTTTTTTAGAATCACATATTCCTTGTAAGAGGACTGATGGATAGCTTTTTCTATTTATATAAGAATTTCCATTAACTTTTGGCTTTTCGATCCTGATATGGCATCCATCTATAGCTCCCACAATTCCTGAAATGCAAGAAAATATTGTAAATAAGTACTGTGTAGATATTTTTATGACAAATTTTGTAACACGTTATTATTCACCTGGAAACCCATTAATTGCCTCAAACTCAGCCATCACTTGAACAGCAGCATTCCCAGTTGGAAACTTAATTATATGAATGTCTCTGTTCAATCTTAGAAGTTTTTGGCTACAACCATAAAAAATATCCCAAGCAGTGTATTTTGACACTCCGAATCTATCAGCAACACTCCTGTAACAATAAAAGTTTACTACTGTAATATAGACAAAAAAGCAGTAATGCCTTAAAGAAACAAGTGAAAACTTACCTGAAAGCTTCCAAGTTAGCTAAGTACCATAAAAAGCACAAAATTCGTTTTTCTAGACAAATTTTTGGTCTTCCAGGAGATATAACGTCTTCCTCATAGCGTTGCATTTCATGCAACAACCATTCAAATGTCTCTGTGCTAATTCGAAAATGTTGTTGAAACTGTCTGTCATTAAAATTCTGGATCGTTAACTCATAAAAATTATCTGTTTTCTCCAGGACAGTATCATTTTCTTCATCACTGATTAGAATATCTGTTACTAAAGTAACAGCCTGTGCAATTATTAAAGCAGCTGTATTTTCCTCAATTTCCATTCTGAGCACACAATTGTAATTTAAGACTAATAAGGTGTTATATTATATTTATTTATTATCACAGACAATGATAGTACTTACTTTTAAAACTGAATAATATCAATAATACAATACAATAATAATAATTTTATAATTTCACTCGCAATACAAGTTTTTCAGGAGTTATATCTTTTATAACTGCTACGAATTTCCACTCTTTCTAACCATTCATTTGAATTTTGCTCTGAATGCGTTCTTTTATTATTTTCACTCCGTGTCACTCCATGGCAAATGTCATGACGTCACAAAAAAATCTGCTCCGCTCCGGGAGACAATTTCCGAACTTAGCATTGAATGGCTGACGTTTTTGTTTGACGTTGACGCTTGTGTGCGTTTCCCGCCATTCCGTTGACGCTTGTGTGCGTTTCCCGCCATTCCGTTGATGTTTGGATGAACCTTTTGAAAAAAATGGTCCTTCGGTTTTATTTTCGATATCTGCACTCATATCAAACAGCTTGGTCTTTATTGCATCTGCACTTATTTTCATGCCGGAGTGCTCAATGGCCATTATCATGGGCGCGAACTTATCGGGTAATCCGGCTAATAAAAATGAACCGACCCACTCGTCATTAATCTCGAAACCTGTACCTTTTAACTTTCGAGCCGTATCCACAACCTGGGTCACGTACGCAGTCATTGATTCCGAGCTGTCTAGGCGGATGGAAATCAAAGTTCTGAGTAGGCTGATGCGACGCGTGAATCCGGAATCGTCAAATAACAACTTTAACTTTGCCCACAAGTTATGCACGGTGGTTTCATTCTTGATGTGAACGTAGAGTGATGGGTCGATAGTCATCACCATCTTTGCTTTAGCCTTCCGATCATCTTGCTCACTGAGAGTAGCACTGTTCACGAGGTCGATACCTTTGAGAATCAAAAAGTTTTCGACGGCTAATGCCCAATCGTCGTAATTATCTCTTTCCTTTAACTTCGGGACGTTCAACGAATAATTTCCTGCCATTGTAACTGCACTTTTATAAAAACTTTTTAATTAATTTGGACTGGGCCCATAACCTAATAAAACTCGAGTATGATTCGTAACGTACTAAGGGCCTGTTGCACCGCTTCAACTCAGCAGAGGTTCAGCTAAGCTTGGCTCAATCGTCAAGGAACAAGGAAGCTGATTGGCAAATCCATAGCAACAAAGCCTGGCTTAGATAAAGCACAACTTAAGGAAAGCGGTGCAACTGGCCCTAACTCTTTATTTGGAATTCTGAGAAGGGTTTACACTTAAGCTCACAGGTGGCGCTAGTTGTACACAGACAATATTTTGGTACCATAGAAAAAAAAAATTACAATATTTTTACAATCTCTATATGATGAATGTACTTAATCGAGAAGAAACATGATTTTTGGAATAAATATATCATGAAGTATTCCGAATTTCATTTCAGTTGAGTTATGTGTTGCATTGAGAATGGAGGTGTTAACGAGAATGATGACAACTGAAACGAATTTTGACACCTTCTTAGATAGACTCGAAACTTTTCGTGATTGGACTTCTGAATTCCCGAAAGAAAAACTTGCTGATGCTGGTTTCATTTATACCGGTAGAGAAGATACAGTAGTGTGTCCAAAATGTCACATCGAAGGATTCAGATGGGAACTTGAGGATGATCCTCTGATGATTCATTTCAGATGGCAACCTGATTGCACATTTTTCGATGGGGAGGGAGAGTATGTGAGACGAAAAAGATGTCCCGTATATAAAGATAAGATTAATTCAGAGACCCGATTGAAGACCTTTGATGATTGGCCGGTGGCTTTTCAACAGAAACCACATGACCTTGCCGAGGAAGGATTCTTCTATACCGGCAGAAGTGATCGAGTCAAGTGCTTCTACTGTGGTCTTGAGGTGAAAGATTGGCTACCTGAATATGAAGTATGGACTCAGCATCAAATTTACTATGATAAATGTGAATTTTGGAAACTCAAATTTCGGAATAAAAAATCTTCAAAAATACACGTTGGACTCCATTGATCAACGTTATTCTTGCAAAATTTGTTTGGAAAATGAAATGAATGTTGTTTTCATGCCTTGTAAGCATTTAGCATGCTGTGTTCATTGCGCTGTCACTTGTGATGATTGTCCGATATGTAAAACATCTTTTTTGAGAATTTTTGTATCATGAGCTCATCAACAATTTTTATCGTAATAAATTAACTCGAATGGGTTTTCGATTTGATTACAGCGTCGCGCAAGTGAGATGCTAGTAGACGGATAGCATCGGTGAGATGCTAGTAGGCGTATAGCGTCGGTGACTGATAGCGTCGCGCATATGAGACACAACTCGACGCCTCGCGCAAGTGAGACGATACTCGACGGGTAGCGCATGTGACATGCTAGTAGACGGGTAGCGTCGCGCATATGAGATACTAGTAGACACGCAAGTGAGACGAAACTCGACGCGTCGCGCATGGTGAGACGAAAGTCGACGGACAGCGTCGCGCATTCAGGATGATAGTTGATGATTTCCATAAATCACCTGACTTTCTCCCCCACCAAATTTGAAAACTTTTATGTCACATACTAGATAATAATATTCAGTTATTGCTTCGCAGTCGAGCGCTCAACAATTTCTTCTCTCATGAAAGTTATTCGTGATTTTGATGTGAAACAATTGTCTCAAAGTTTAGTGAAGGTTGAATTGAAAGATATTTGCCGAAAATTCAACATTGATATCGAACATGATCAACGGAATGCATTATTTTGGAATATCAATGTGACCAAGCATGTGAAATTGACGGAAGATTTGCTGGATTGGCTTGGCTATACTGGAACATATTCCCAGAAATAGTGGCATGTGACACGATTATTGAAGAAAAATGCACATGTTGAATACAGAACAGTTAACGACGAGTTGAATCCTCAAAAAAGTTATTATATTTTGGATGCCATAGATTTCGAAGGACTTCTTATGCAGATGCGATCACCAAAAGCCATTGAATTACGTGAACTATTTTCCCCGATGAAATTCATTGTTATTAAGTATTGCGAGTACGAGAAGTACTTTGAAAAGCATCGAGCAGAATTTTTAAGTACGCAAAATTCTCAACTCCTCAAATCTGTCAATGAGTTGAAGAAAATTTTATCGGTGGAAGCCCAAAACTCTGAGATAGATAGGAAATTACCTGCTCAGAGATTTGCAGAGGAGCAGAACGAAAGAAAAGCAGCTGAATTAGAGCGACAAAGAGCGGAAGCCAGTCGGCGGAAGCTCAACACACAAATTGAAGAGAACATTTCAATTCTGGTTGAATCAGTTGCACCAAGATTGACTCCTCCTTCAATCAATGTGAGACAGCGTAGGAGTCTCGGTTTGTATGAAGTAGAACCGGAGAAACAATGGTATCTGATGAGACGTCAGGAAGATGGTTGGCATGATGCTGACAAACGTCTCAAAAGAAGGGGTATGGTTCCAGTGAAAAAATGGACAAACGTCTCACATCTTGTGGATTTCAGTAATGCTATCAAGCAACATTTGCAGGAAGAGAAATTATTCAATATCTTCGGTAATAAGATTCGAGTGCGAAAAGAATCGAGTACCCAATGTACAAATTGTCGATCAAACCTTATATAATAAAAATACTGCACTCTTACTTGCACATAAAAATGAACTTACAATTCAATAAAACATTAATGTGCTTTTTTATTTTTATTTGTACCCCTCCTGATGCTGGTCCACATGCAGTTAACAATCTATTTTCTCGAACGTTGGCGGCATTTTTTTCAATTATTAAATCTCCAAGTGAACCCAGCGTCGACTTCATGACACGTACCCATGTACCGATGTCATATTCCAACTCCAATCGCTGGACGCGACCTCTACGAAACGCTGAAATTTTTTGTGACTATGTGATACCAAAATAAATATGATTTATGAAAATGTTTTATTTCTCAACGAATGGACGAAAGTCGATCAGCGGTGTGACAGCCCCTATATAGCACACGCCACCTAACACCAGCTGAACATGCGCCACATTACGCCACCTGTCACTGAACATGTCCGATGTAGACATCGATTGCTGCATACCGTCCTGCATACCCTGTATATCCCGCACACCCTGTATATCCTGCACATGTTTTTAATGTTGCACACCCCCATGGCATTTGCACACCCTGTCCCACGGTAGATTTTTACGCAGCGGCCATGTTTTTTCTTTAATGTTGCACACCCCGTATATCTCCATGGTAGACATTTTTCTCCAACGTCAATAAAATTCATCATCAATATTATTATCTCACTTTCTTTCACGAATATTTTGTCGAGCGCTCGCTCTCTCGGCGGTCAGGCCACTTCCGAAATGCATCATAGCTGATATGTTAGCGTCTTTTTTCAATAACTCCTGAATAAAAATGCTTTACAGCATTGTTTTCTTTTTCAACCTTAACGAGCGAATAAAATCGAACGATGAACCAATTGACGACAAAAAACCAAACGCTGACGTTTCAAAAAATCAAAACGCTGTCGGACGAAACGATGAACGGACAAACGGCAGACTGAACGGCATCGCACGTTAAAATATGAGCACCCCGTCGCATGCGGCGTTCCCCAGCAAACCCCCAATGGCGGCCTATGTTTCTTTAATGTTGCACGCTCCTATGGCAGCCATGATTTTTCGTCAAAATCCTTAATATTGTACACCCTATATATCTCTACCACAATTTTTGTACACCCTGTGCCACGGCGTCCCGAACGTTGGCACCATATTTTTTTCTATTATTAAATCTCACCATCATTATTATATCACTTTCACGAATATTTGTTTGACCAGAGAACCCGACACAACGCCTCAACTCGATGCCCCGTCTCAAGCTGGTATCAATACAGTCACGTTCCACCTCACACTATCAACACGACTCGTTGGTGTAGCGGTCTGAGCATTGGACTCACACGCCGGCGTTCCGAGTTCAAATCGTATAGCTATTTTTTTTTTCAGATCCACACTCCAGGCTGACGCGGTGTTGAGCACGTATGACGTCATCGTCACGTGACTTGAGGACCTTGTGGAATACCAAAGGAAATCCAACTGACAATAACAAAGTGACAATAACAATAACAAAGTGACCCGGAAGTCGCGGAGGCGTCAAAGAGGCACGCGGTCTCTGATCTCCGACTGCGATAAGAAATTTCCCACGCTCAACGATTTTTTCCCATCACAAAGAGACCTAATCCCTACTATATTTCACCCAATACCTCCACCTAGAAGACCAATCGCTAGAATTCACATGGATAATGTTGTCACTCTATGCCTAACAAAAACAACCCAATCATGTGCCATTATCAGATGCTTGAAGGACTTTTTTCTGAAGTATAGGAATCCTGATCCAATTGTCTGTGATCGAGGAATATGCTTCACTGCAACAAATTTCAAAAGAATGTGTGAAGGAAGGGGAATTAGCCCCGTTTAAAATTCTCCTCATCATTCTCAGGATAATGGAATGGTTGAACGCGTTAACAGAACGTTGATTCCTGTTATGCAATCAGCATTGGAGGATCCAACTAGACTTGAACACCTCAATTAATAAAACCACAAGAAAAACTCCATTCAAGTTACTGCATGGATATAATCCCGTTTTGGATAATGCCAAATTGAATCCCATAGTAGATCGAAACCACTACGAAGATGTTGAAAAACCTCCAGAAAAAGGCCAGGGAAGAAATAATAAGACATAAGGAAAAATATAAATTGCATGCTGATACAAGAGAATATGTGGGGCATGTCTACGATATCGGAGAAATAGTAGTTGTGCGGACGGTAGCCCAATCGACTGGCGAAAATAGAAAGTTACAACCGAAATATAAAGGTCCGTTCACCATAATTGAAAGGTTTCCATCTGATACATTCCGGATAGAGAGGTTGAACTGCGGGGAAGGAAAACCACCTCAAGTCACCACAGCCCATGTTTCCTAATCGAAAGGATATTACAACTAAAACAAAAGCTACGAAGAAGCAGAAACGGATTCATCGTCGGAGTCAGAATACGCAATCGACCAGGGTGTTGATGAAGAGAGAGATGGTCCTTACGAAGTGAGGGAAAAGAAGAGGCGGTTGCAGTTGAAAAGGAGCATCTTCGAAAGAAGAAAAAAAGGAAACCCTGCAGATTCGCAGATCTAGAGCATCTACGAAAGAAGAAAAAAAGGAAACCCTGCAGATTCGCAGATTTCGTTTGATATTCATTCAACTATTTGTCAGAATATTGAATTTCTTTCACGTTTCATTTTGTTTGCAATTACTGTTGATTACTTCGATGAGAGCGAGGACGCTCTTGTTGTCAGGATAGTCGAATCACCAGTCATCGGAATAATAGTCAATGTCAAGCCTCTGAAGAAGCTAGCCACTCGCGCTAGCGAAACGTCAGGAAGAAATTCCAAAGAACGACGGCCCTCAAACCCGAAGAAAAGTAAAAATACTAATACGGATAGCCGAATGTTAGCTATTTTTATATCTACTGGCCTATGAATTGATAATGTTTGATATGTGTGATTGATACGGTAGTAAGGGAAATGGAGAATAATACTTCCGATTGATGTTAAGAAATGTATGGAAAAAGTCAAGAAACTCGTCTCGAAAGTTGTAACATTGGTAATTTTTGAAAGTAATTGCTGCGTGCAAGAGAATAGCTCACATACCCTTCATCGAGAATCACCTATGACAGAATTTAATTTAATTTATCTTGTCAAGTCAACATGGTTAACAAGTGAGAAAAAACTGCCATGTCGCTGTTTTATAGATAGAGGGCCAAAAACCCACAACATACAGGAGAAAGAAGTTACATTACCAGCAGTATCAACTTTGAAACCTTGGGTTGCCAATTTGAGCTGCAAACCTGGATTCAATAAAAAAATATTCATCAACCTCACCTTGAGAGAAAACACAATGCAGTCTCATGATCCTAAGAACATTTTGGTATTTGACGAAAGATGCTTCGAATATAATATAAAGAGAGACATCATCGAAGGTTTGGAGGATCTGGGAGAAATCGGAAGAAATCCTTTCACTGCCAGTCAAGTACTCGTTTCGATGGTAAGAGTCAATAATAGTAAGTAAAATATTTCAATTGCCTATTTTGTATCAGACATGAAGTGTCCATTGAATCGTTACAAGGCATCATCAAAACAGCATTGGAGAAACTCGAAGAGACTTCATTGAAACCAGGGAAAATTCCTCAATCGAAGCACAAAGAAAGAAATTTGTGATTCAATTGAACTCTTGTGATAGTATATATGGGCCGTGCTCAGATAACAAATAAAAAATAAAAATAGTTTATTTCGCCCCTTTTCTGTTCACAATTCTAGATAAGATACAACATATAAATAGTATAAAATGAAACAGTGTAAATAACGTACATGAAGGTATAAATAAAACACACAATATGACATCACACACACGTACATTTTATACAGGATGGGACAGGTTGAAAACGGGACCTGGAGCAGGAAGTGTATCCACAGGCCATCCCCCACCCCTTCGGGTGACGAACGGTCCGTTTCTACCCTCGTACAGAAGCACCGGCTCGACGGGATCGGTCAGGCATCTGCATCCGCGGATGTTAGCGGTGCTCTTATATATGTTTGTCTTATCCTCAATCTCTCAGAGGTGAAACCGCATCTCCTGCCCAAGGGCTCATATGCAGGTTGCGAGATCCAGGAATAAAATACTTGAGTTAAATATGGCTTTGATTAGCGTGCTATTGGAGCCTCGATAGAATGTTTCGGAAAAAGCAAGAAAAAACCGACTAGAGACAATTCTCATCCCCGTGGGGGATGTCTAGATTAGAGGAGTTTAAGGCGGGCGATCAGTGTCTTCCATGTTCATTTCCAATTGCATTTGGAAACCATTAGACATCTTGAGTTCAAATTTGGCACACTTTATGAAAAAATGTTGAATTTTGGAATGAATATAAAAAATTTCATCTTTTTTCAAAATTTCCAAAAAAAAAATTTGTATTTTCGAAATTAATTTGGAAACGATGCATTTCTATTATTTCATCCGAAAGCCCCGTGAAAGTTACGTATATTCTGAAAAAAATCAAATTGTTAGAATGCTTCCTTGCAAAATGCAATTAGAATTAAGAATTTGGCGGCATTTCACCACTATTTGAACCAGTTTCATGAAATACGTCGCAACTTACCGACATTTTTAGTTCAGCCCCTAACGGACAGATGGTGATGAGGCATGCAGTTTCGGAAAGCAGTTTCGATTACGGAAACACGCTGAAGGGAAGTCTATTTATTATTGCTTCCATCCACATGGCTGGCTTAGACATTGGCGTAGTTGTTTACAACGAGTGAGGTTTGCCCTTTATCGATAATGGGTATAATATGTAGGTATTGGTTTTTTGGGAAAGAAACACATTTCTAGATATGATATCAAACATGATAGAAAAAACAACAATGATTTTGATGCCATTTAGTATAGAATAAAAATGAAACTGATCAAAACATCGAAAAATGGAACGAAAAAAATTGTAATTGATACAATTTCTTGGGGCCGAAGCGTTTCCTTCGAGAATATTTTCAGAGTTATAGGTGCATTGAATGAGAGTATTTTTTTCTTCTTGGTTTTCTGGGTATTCAAGCTGGTAGCATTTGAACATCCCGTGACAGTACCTACGTACCTACCTACTGAACAAATTGAACCGTAAAAAGTTAAATGGTTTTCTAACTGTATAGCATGACTCTCGGTCTCTTGTGTCTTATTCGTTTATGGAAATCACAATGCTAAATTATCCAGTGAATTTCACATCAATCTGAAATGTTTTTGACGCTGCGACGTAGGCACTTCTATCAAAAAAATTCTAGCAAAAATTGAATGAAAATTAAATGCACGGCATACCAACAAGTTTTTCATTGAAATATTTCTTGTTGACGATTCCCTTTTCCTGTCCATCGGTTTTCGAAAAATTAATTTGTGTGAGATTAATATGGTTCGAATTATAGCCTATTTCGACTCGGGTGAAAAAGTTATATTTTATAAATAGAAACAGATTTTTCATTACGATACAGATTTCCAACCAATAGAAACCCATTATTTTTTCAATCAAGCATGATGTGCATGCTCTGCATTTGACGTTTCTCAAGTCAAAATCAGAATAGGTATTGAATTTTTGAAGAATATAGCCAAACTTCGATAGTCATAACAAAATGTCTGATACCAGCGATATGGGAGAATCACCTTCGACACCTTTACCGGCAGAAATATAGTTAGAATGATTAAATTTCGCATTTGTCAAATGCATGATTTATTATTTAATTTTTTCAAACTAATTTCTGAGCTCTCCGTAGGCGAGCGGTCTAAGGCGCTGAGATTATCTTAGCTAGTTGGAAGAGACATGCGGGTTCGATTCTGGTCTGTTTTTTTTTTAATTTTTGATCTCTTCATTTGTCACTGTTTAGTTTCTCGAAGTAATACCATTAATTACAATTTTGTAGAATTTTTCAAAGAAATTCGTTCAATTAGTATTATTGCGTACAATACAAATATAAATATAACATTTGTAGTTCTTAACTATTTATCGGGTGTAGATAAAATAGCGTATGCAACTCTCATGTAATTAAAAATTAGAAATTGATAGAGTCTATATAAAAATATATTCCTAATCTACTCCGAAAAGTTGCTGCGTTAAATGAAAATAGTTACTTGTGAATGAAACACTTCCTATCAGTCAACTTCTCATATAATGTGAATTTGCCTTTCACGAAAATACAAGAACTAATCTATGCTACTATTATAAAGAGGTGACGTCTATTACATTTTTGTTTGAAGAGTAATCTTCGGAAATTAGAGATTAATATATGCTATTTTTAAGTATGATTGAACAAAAATTCAATAACTCAAATATTATATGTAAAACAAGTTGGAGAATAGCATGCGAGATGTGAATCTCCACCGGCGTGCGCTGACTAACAGTTCGGTTCGACTTCTACACGGACAAAGTCGGCGGCAGAATCTAGTATAAAGTATATGAAAAACTTCGGTAACGTTTCCGAGCCCAAACCGAATCCGTTTCCATTTTCAAAACATATTCATAAATACTTAAAAAAAATCTATCAAAGATTTCATATAGCATTACGTATAGATTCCAATAATAATTCCTATTTTTTTTTCATTGCGGTAGGTTAACCATCCAAAAAACTAAAAGGCATAATGAATGCACTACCAAAAATGACTTTCAAACAAAACATTGTTGTGCTTTCATTGCCTAATTTCGCACTACATAACAGTGTAGTCCTTCATGCCCATGAAGGGATATAGTTTATTTTATGGTTCGCACCTATCATGAAAAACACATTTTTTTTTCGCAAGTTAACGTTCCAGTTTTCGCAGTGTTTTTCTAGCAACAACGTATGTAATCAAAATATAACGAAATTTTCTCCCAATTCTTTATTCTATTGGGGAGGGGGCTGCTCCTGATGTCACAAATCTTTTTCCTGTGACAACTGACAACAGCTGAGGAGTGATGGGGTACGTTCCAATACTCCAACTTTTCACCTTATCCGTTCATAAACTCGGTTAATGTCCACTTATTAACTCGTGAAAGTCGTTCCCATACTCTCATTAATTTAATCCGATGAACAACTTTTTCACGAACTCCAGAGTCCGTGAAGAAAAAGTTAAAATATTTCCACCGCATGCGCATTGAACCGTATTGCACGTGCATATTTGTGTTTATGTATAATGTTGGGTTAAGAAATTGATCAGAACAGAATTCGATATTTATTTTCTTGAACATGGGCACAGTAACTTCAGCATAATTCTTAATTCCATGTTGGACTTCACACACCCTGCCAATTCTTGCCTTCAAAGGAATCAACTAGTTCATAATCATAAGCTCTTCGTCAGAATCTGAATCTGACTCACTATCAGAAAAAATAATATCTACAAGTTGTTTGACCACTCCAGTAAAGGCAAGAACTGTCTCCTCAATTCCTTCCATCGTTAAATCTCAAATTTCGATTTTCAATGTAATTTTGAATTTTCGTTCCCAATATTACCATTTACAATTCAACCAATCCGTTCCAAAAGATTCAGAATGACAATTGACACAATATGCCAAATTTTTCACTCTTCCCTCAACCGAGTTGGGGTATTGGAACGCGCCCATGAATTGAAATCTCACATCAGTGAAGTCATATCAACTCATTGAAAATGGCTCCAAAATCGACCGAAACGTCGATCCAGATGCGGTTTAACCCGATCTCAACGACAACATACAACTGACCGCGGAAACCTATCTGATCACATATATTATAATGGAGCGTAAACATCTACTTCATTCCCTTCGTACATATATAACTACTTCATCACAATCAATCATCATAAATTCTTCCAATATAAATTCAGAGTTTTCACAAAAGACAAGTTTCTCACGAAAAACTGTTGCCCGCGATTTTTTTTGTGGCATGGTCAGAAATTGAATCCTGCCGTTTGATAGGAGCTTATATTATGATCTTTTTTTTGTGTATGTTTTTCTCTTATCAATAAAAGCAATATTATTATTATTATAATCTTGTCAACTGAAATTTTCTATATAGTTGGGACGACCATCTTGTTTACATTGCATGTATAAAAATATGTTCGATCGGGTTTTTATCCTATCAACCAACTATTACCTATTACCCTCTTTATAAACGTATCCACTGAAACTTGTATGCACCTAGAAAGTTATTCCTTGTACATTTTGGGTTGAAACATAATATAGGTACCTGCACTCCAATAAATAAGTCATAAAAAATATTCAGCAAATCTATCCTTGTCATTATCAAACATCATTCAAGCACACCGTCTCACTTTCTTCCATTAGTTCGACCGGTCATAAATTCACCCTTGTTCCAAATACAGACAGGCGTTGCCAAATGATAGTATATTGCGTCCTTGTCTGAACGGTCTAAGAGACCATCAAAGAAGTAGGGATAACTAACGATTCGGCAACATAGTTCAACATCAATTCAGCATTAGTTCAACATTTAGATAGAAATTAGTTTTGATGCCAGATATATCGATGAAAACAATGATGACGAAGACAAACTGTAAAATGGGTTTATATATGAGATAAATATTCATTATAATATATCGTAGCGCCGTCGCCGGATTAGTTTGTCAAGCCCAAGTGAACGCTGACCTTAATCCACTTCATGAAAAATGTCGAGAGCCTCATAGATCAGCCCATGTTTCAGGCGCTAACCATGATGCTCCCTGATGCCGGTGATTCCCCTTGTTAGAGGGCTCTTCGGGAGGAAAAACTTGTAGAATTTATTGGCCAGCCTCCTAATGTGGTCTGTTACCGTTTCTAATCCTGTCATATCTCGCAGCTCCTCCAGTCGAATGTATCTATCACTATTCGTGATGATACGGAGTACCTTGTTCTGCATTCTCTCGAGTCTCATCAGTGGAGTCTTCTTGAGACTGCAGAACACTGGGCAGGCGTACAACATAGCTGGCCTGATGACCTACTTATATATTAACAGCTTGTTGTTCACGCTTAGCTTGGAATTCCGTGCAATGAGGGGGTAGTTGCGTTTTATCGCTGCTCCCGCCCTCTGGATTGCTAAGCGAAGGTGCCTGTGAAAGTTCAGGCGCCTGTCCTAGGTTACCCCCCAGGTATTTCACGCTTTCCTGCGTATCAACCCGTCTGTCTCTGACTCTCAACTTTTCGAAGATTTTCACGTTTGTGAACTTCCTCGAAAAGTTGATCGCCTCCGTCTTTTGCGGATTTAGACAGATCTTGTTCTTCTCCAGATACGGCACGATTAACCGATCCAAGTGAGTTTGAACTTGCTTGTTCGCAACTTCACTAGAGGAAGAATGCGCATATATTGCAGTGTCATCTGCATATATGGCGACATTCGTTCTCTGGAACATTGGAAAATCGTGCGTATATAAAGAATACAAGTGCGGGGATAGGCAGGACCCCTGCGGAACACCTGCTTCGACTGGACGAGCTGGCGAGATACTTTCGATAACTCGCACCCGAATAGTCCTGTTAACTAGGTTGCTATCTATGAGCTTCACCATGTGTAATGGCATGTTTGCCCTCCACAATTTGGCTACCAATCCCTCCGTCCAGACCTTATCAAAGGCCTTTTCCATATCGAGCAGAATCATGACTGTGTTCTTATCTCGGTTGAATGATTGCTTCACCCCGTGAACAACCCGGACTACCTGTGACGCCGTATTCCGGCCTCGGCGGAAGCCGAATTGCTCCTCGGGGATCAGCTTTAATCTTCCCTCGATTCGAACCAGCCTGCTCAGAATCACGGGTAGAGAGATGCCGGCGCCATGTTTCGGATTTCCCTAGCCTGTCTGCTAGCTTCCCTGTGGCTATCAGAAGAATCGGGACTCACCTTATGCACACTCTGAAAGTAATCCACAAATTTACTGGCCTTTTGGGGGTCCGTTACCGCACGCTCGTTACCACTCTCTATGGTGGGTATGGGTTCGAATCTTTTGTCAAGTCGACGCGCTATCCTCCACAGAGAGTTGTCCTGAGTGTTCAAGTTGGCTAGTTTATCCTGCGATCTTTTATTATTGAACTCCTTGATTTTGGAGTTCACAAGGCTCGCTAGTTGTAGTAGCGAGTCCTTGTGCTCTGGATTCCTGGAGCGTTGCCATTCTTTTCTTTTAATGAGTTCAATAATTTCGGCTGGCAGGATATTCTTTCCATCCTTGACCACAATCGATTTGATTGACCTGTCCCGAGCAGTCTGAATGTTCGACATCAGCTCCTGAGTACAATGATCAATCTGATTCAGATCTAGCTGAGCTCGGATGTTGGTCTTCCCTTTCAGGATGCGCCTGAACTCCGCCCAGTCGGCGATGATATAATCGAACTTTTTTTTCTTTCCTTTCGGAAAAGTTCTGTTCAGGTTAAATACCACCGGCCTATGGTCGGACCTAAGATCAGCCAAAACGGTGAGCTCTCCTAAATCTCGAACATTCTTATTTATTATCAATTCTATTATGGTCGGCGTACCCCCATTCCAGGGAAAAAACGTCGGTTCTTCGGTGTGTTCTATTATGATGTTATTATCTATGGAATACTCCCAGAGCGTCTTACCATTGAGATTTGGCTGGATGCTGCAGCTCCACTCCCGCCTCCTGGCATTGAGGTCCCCTACCAACAGTACTTTTTGGCTAACATTAAGCAAGTTTTCCAAATCATGCCGAGAGAATCTATCATTTGGCGGGTTGTAGACAGCAAATATAGTGGTACCATCAACAAGCTTCACTCCAACATGCTCGATGGAGCTTCGCTGTTGAGGCACCCTTGTAAATGGAATGCAGCTTCTTATCAACAAAGCTACACCCCCACCCCGGATTGCATTTGGCCTGTCAACCCTAATGGTGATGTACCCCCTGATACTGAGCCTATGGTTCTGCCCAAGTTTGGTCTCGGATAGATACATAATATCCATCTTGTGATAATCAACTAAGTTGATAATAGAGGGGAGCTTATTATTAACTCCGTTAACGTTAAGCATACATGCCTTCACTGGCATCTTAGGACATAGCTATCGGAATTTTTCATGAAGTCAAAAAACGCTCTAATCAATTCGGAATTATCCCTAGCTCTGGACAACACTCTATCGTCTATCGAGATCATCTAATGCTCTGCACATCTCAGCCATATTTACCTTCTTCGCGATGCGGTTGCACCTCTCAGAGACCTCAGACAATCCAAAGCCACCTGTCGATCCCGCCGCATTCTGTGCTCCTGATACCTGCTTCAGTTGTGGAGGATCAAGAAATGGTGGTGAGCCTGGTGGCGTCTCATGGCGTCTTTGCAAAAGTGGCCTTCGCGAGCTCACCTCCGGCGAAAGCGACCGACGAAGCGGTTGCTCCTGCTGCTGACGAGCGCTTTGCCTTTCTTGCCAGGCGTTTACCTTTGGCTGTGGAGCTGGGGTGTACTTTTGTTGTTGTCTGGGTTGGAGTGCATTGTTTTCCTTACGGATTTGCAATGCTTCCAACCTCTTCTTGTAAACAGGGCAGACCTTAGCATTTGCAGGATGACTCCCGCCGCAGTTAACGCACTTTGCGGGATCATCTCTGCTGATTTTACATTCCGATGTTGAATGATTTTCTGTGCATTCGAGGCATTTAAAAGCCCTGCCACAGTTGGAGGTTGCATGTCCCCAACCCTGGCAACGGTGACACTGGATAAACTCACGATCATTCTTCCTGAGTTCCCAATTTATTCTCGTGTTTAGGACGCATCTTATGTGTTTTCTCAGGAAGCTGATCGTGACGTTATCCGGCGTCACAACAATGTACAAGGGATTCTCGGTCCTCATCCGCATGACCTGCGTGACTTTCAAATCGTGCCTTTCTATTAGGTCGTCTCGTATTTCATCCGGATGAGGATCGAAATCCAACCCCCTGATGACAAAGGCATGGGTTTTATTCTTTGGCAAGGTGTAGGTGTGATATTCCGCCCCTGCGCTTGCCATCATCTCCGTAATCTTCCTGTGATGGCTCTCGGAGGTTGTGTGAATTAGAGTGTTCCTTGCTCTGTATGTCAGCTCAAAGGAACACTCCAACTCGTTTCTGAGTTCGTTCATTGAATTCTTATCTAAAGGTAGTTTCCCTGCGAGAACGATCGCAGGAAGAAATTTTTTCGCCGCTGGTTTCGTTTTCTTTTTTGTTTGGGCAATATCTTCCTCGGTCAGCACGTCTTCATCGGGTTCATTCGATTCTTCGACGTTCAGACCTTGGAATCTATTATTCGTCGCGATGGTAGTTGTGTCATTTTCTTTAGATTCATTTTTATTCCTTTCGGTGCTTATATTCCCCTTACCCTCACCAGTTTTTGGTTTCGCTGGCAGCGAAGGGAAATCTTCCTTTATTCTGGGTTTTAAATTTAAATTAATTGGTGATTTTACAACTCTTATAATATTTTCTAATCTATTTATTTCAGACTGCCATTTTTCCTTAGCTTTTTCTGTATAGTGTTCTCTGATAGCTTCAATCTGTTTCGGCATTATTTTCTGTTGGGGAAAATCTTTCGCCCTACAGAAAATGGCTACCTTTTCCTTTGCGTAATTTGCTATTTCCTTATGAATTTTTTCTAATTCATCTTTCGCTTCATAAAAGCTGGTAAATTCAATTCTTGTTTTGTTGTCTGGTTGTTTATTCTTTGTTCTATAATTTTTTGTTAAATCTGTGTCTGATTCTGTAATGTTTGAAATCATTTTTATATTGGGGCTATTTTTCTGACCTCTACCACCGCGACGCCCATTCCTTTTTCTCACCCTCTTGCTTTTATGTTTTGGCAATTTAAAGCCTTCCTCATCGCTGCTGGATTCGCTCTCGTCGGTCGTGTCGCCCGAGCTGTGCACGCCAAGCACCCCTTCGCCGTTCGATCCATGCGAGCCACCCTGCTGTGAAGATTGTAATAGTATATTCTTCTTTATTTCCTTCTTTTTCTTTCCTTCCTCTTTTTCGGTTTGATCACGCTCTTCACGCTGATTTCGCCTGCGTTGTTCTTCCTTGACTGCTTTTGTTCGCTGTCGTTCTTTCTCCATGTCCTCCTGCTTTTCTTTGAGTTTTGAAAATACATTTTCTTTGTTGATGATTTCCTCCCCCGATTTGGCTTCGGTGTTCTGCCATTCCATATTTTGTGTAGTGAAATTTTCGGGATTTTGTGTTATGGCGGAGGAGCCTCCTCCCTCATTAATTTTAGGTTTATCTAGATTTTGGCTTTCTGTGTGCTGATTTTCCAGAATCTTGGTGATTTCTAGTGACTCTTTGAGATTGTTTTCAATTTCTTGAGTCTCATTGAATATAGCTTTGCTTGTTGTTTCTGCCACCCTATTCAAGAAATCATTATGCCATTCTGAGGATTACCATTGCATACGATTTTGTTGTAATTTATACAGTGGTATATTTCCTTCTTCATTTTCCCTATCGAGTTGGAAGCTATATTCAAGTGATGTAGCACCGAGTTCTTCAGGTTTTTCCTCTGCCAGCTTTATTATTTCCATGACTGATGTTTTAATATTTCCCTCGCTGTTGGATTTTTGTGGCGGGGTCTGCATTGTATTTTGTGAGTTAGCTTCCTTTTCTTGTCTTGGCTTCCCTTTGCGAGGAATGCTCGCTGTCTGGAAGTCTGCGATTGAGTATATCTTCATGCCCCGCCCCTTGTGGCTTAGGGGTATAGTCAATTTCGCTCGCCTGCTCAGAGTCAGTTGTTGCTTTTGTTGTTATGAGCGTCTTATCTGCTTCCTTATCGATGTTTTCTGGGAAGTTCTCTGATGGGATTGTTTCAGGTTCGAGTGATTTCACCGCTTTAAATTTGAATTTGTCTTGCCATTTTCCGGTTTCGGTTGGTTTGTGTTTGGTTTATTGGGCTCAATTTCGGTACTGTCCGCAATATTTTCTGTGCTGTTTTATACAGAATAATCAGAGGTTGGTGTTAGACTAATTGGTTTTATTTCTGGTTTTCCTTTTATATATAATGTAGATATTCTTCTAAGTCTTTTTTCCTTTTTTTTGCTTATCATATGCGGATCTGTATCTGCCTTCTCTGTTTCGCCCTCTGATGGCAGGTTTAGTTCGCATTTTTTCTTAGGGTTGTACTCCAGGTCTAAGCAGGAGTCGGACTGTCCCTCTTCTCGGTCCACATCGACCGCCCAGCTACTCAGTTCACAGGGGGTCTTATGCAAATTATAGTTTCGGGCCACTGGAATCACTTTTTAAAAAGACTTTTCTTTGGATTAACAGACTTTATTTGTTGCTCTAACAATGGTACTGACAAGACTGCCCTATTTCGCAGCGCTGAAACGTTTATATAACCTATCTAGTGTCAGCATTTTATGAGATACTGACTAATCAGAAAAGAGGATTTCATATACATAACTCCTCCATCCCTAAGATGAAAATAATACATTGAAATTATTTCCACCGACATTTTCTAATTCGGTATCTTTTTCTATTTTCCTCTTCTTAATACATTTGATCATATTATTTCCATACTTTGAATTCAAATAATATATAACAATTACAAAAATCATAAAAATACAGATATATAACAGAATATAAGAGGTGTTGTCTTCTTCGAGAGCTTGAAGTCGATGTAGTTGGGTTTTTTCAGCAAGGTCCTGAAGTTTCGTTAATTCGTCTAGATTAACTCTCTCCGGAACTTTCATGGGTTTATTTTCAGAATGAATCTGAACGGCGTCAATCCTGGGTAACTGCAGGGGTTTTCTTTGAATGGAAGTGGCATCGTTGGAATATATTTCACCTTTTGCAGTAAAATTGCACTTTCGTGGAATATTGTCATATATTGAAAATAAAAGGTCTCATATAAAGATTTATCTTCACATTTTCAAAATTATCAACCTGAAAATGAATTTGGAAATCGAGTCATTATTAATATAATTCATAATTTTTCAATTCAATATTTCATTCCAAAATAAATCATTCACGCATGTTATATTATTCAGCTGTAATAGTAGTATTTATATCCGGCGAATTTCCAAGTTCAACGTCGTTTCAGACAACAGGTTTCAAGTTACATCACTGGTCGTCGATAATCATAAATGAACGCTGAGAATTGCGAATTTAGCAATTGTCAGCGGAATAGTTCATGACGACAGGATTATTTTTTATATAAATTGGAAGACTGCCTTCCGAATCGGGCTTTTTGTTTTTTGCATCTTTAGTGATCAGTTTGACGAACCAAACTAATTTTTAAAAGTAGTCGGCGTCATTTTTTGAAGAATGAAGAAAGCACATCTCTCCTGCCTTGGAATGATAATGTGAGTACTTACATTTCTATTTAATCCCAACTGCATTGTTTCAACCTGATTCATTTTATTAATGGGTAATTATTTCAAGTAGTTTTTCATTCATTCACTGTGATCATGTTTTTTTGTCTATTTCTTTTGTTATCAATAAACTAAGTTAAGTTTTATCACCTCTCATTTTATTCACTTCACCAGGGTACACTTCAAATACACAATTAAAATCACCTCTCGCAGCCAAGCTAAAAGTTCCATGTTTCTCGTTGTTTGATTGTCCTCACTTGGAAGGGCGGTTTTCTTCAAAAACCCCTTTAAAAGTCACGTCCATTCGGATGGAAGATTTTCATCATGTTTTTGACTTATTTTTTCAGTAAACTAATGAACTAGTATAATTGCACTCGATTCACTCAACCATTTTGAAACAAACGCTACACTTCCTTTCCATTTCCGTGACATTTGGTGGAGACGCCAAAGTTGAGAGTTTTTCCCTTTCAACTTCCACGCGACATTTGGTGGAGGCGCCTTGCTCGTTCTTGGAGGCTTCATTCTCCATAATGGGCCTGTAAAACAAATTTTTCCATATAAGAAGTTGAATTGTTAGAGTCTTAATGATAATTTGTTGTATTTGGCTGAAAAGTGAACAACCCTGGTGGATTTTTCTTGTTTTTTAGAATGATCAGAGTAGGTATCTGTTACGGATTGAAGTTTTTTTTCTGCAGTAATTTTTTTTCTACAAACTTAATTCTGGTTGAAACGATGTTGTGTTGATACATGTTTTCGTTTTTTGTTTTTTTTTCTCTTTTTTTCCTTCAATTATTGCATTTTTTTGTGATTGTTGTTCAATTTGAATGATTTCAATACATATAAAGCCTAATTTGTTGAAACATACTTCGCAGCAAACAGTAATTTGAATTCTATTTCTTATATCTAGTAGTTTTTTGGTCTTGCCTCTTTAATTTTTTTTAAATGAAGTATTTCACAATAGATAATGATTTTTCTGAATATTTTTTTCCTTCTAAACTTTTATTAGCTGAATTTCAACTAAATTATGGTGAAACTTTATTCATTTGAAACAACTGACTTATCTTTCATTACCAATATACATATTTTTTTTTCAAATGAATAGAAGGTTTTGGAAGTATTTTTATGAAACAAATCATTCACTAAACGATATCCCTGATCATACGATTATTTTATGAAATTACCCTGCCAAGTGACTATTCCTTTTTATTTCTGCATTGTTTTATCAATCTCGTCGATTATGTTCTATGAGAATTTGACAGTGTTTCGTTTTTTTTCCTGCCATAACTTCATGGGTTCCATTGATTGGGCGTTGAATTTAATGATCATCCTCACGACTATGATAATATTTTACTGATTAACAATAAACTATTAAGATTCCCCCTGATTATACTCACATGAAGTGGTATCTATGATATAACGTTATCGACAATTATATATATAGAAAAAGTGTCTAGACCAAGTGATTTAGTGTGAAGTGTAGTGAACAATGTGTGAAATATCATATAATGCCCCATAAACCCATAACAAGAAGCTCCAAACTTCAACTCAAAGTGACAGAAAAAATACCTTCCCATTTCCAACCGTCTCACCAGAGTAGTACAGTGACAGAAGAATCCTCCGATCCATTCAAGAGATCAGCAAGAATTGAACGCTCACCACAACTAACAGGGATATTCGGTTACGATCCTTTCTCGGCACTTGATACAGATAAACTCCCGGAGGAAATTACATCTGCATCAGAACAGCAAAACAAAGAAGAATCCCAAAACGAAATTCCAACTGAAGACAACATATATACAACTCGAAGTAAAAAGGATCTTGAGGATCCAGAAACGACAATTGTACAGCCAAAAACGACAATTGTACAGCCACCACCAACAATCAGCAATTCAGTAGTAATGGCTAATACAACAATCAGTGATGCCTTTCAGGCAACAAAAACTCCATCAATTCCTAATTTCATATCACCAGCCACATTCAACCCCAGCAGAGGAAATGCCAATACTTTCATTACTGGTTACGACCGGACAGCTATTGCCAATGGATGGGATGAGAAGCTGAAAATTTGTTATTTCGGAAGTTTTCTGGAGGGAGCGGCAAATATATGGTACAAAATGTACACCAATGAAGCAGCAAATATCAACAAAACATGGCAAAACATTTCAGCAGACTTTATTAAGGAATTTGGGGATGAGGACACAGAAAAGAATATCGAAATGCAATTACTTCAGAGAAAACAAGGTGAAAATGAAACAGTGAAAGCTTACTTCTACGATCTCAAAACTCTTTTCTACAGCTACGACCCAGCCCTGGACCCTGAAAAATTCAGAAAATTTTTCGAAAATGGCCTACGACCAAACCTATACTGGGCCTACAGACTAATCAAAGAAGATAATATGACTATGGAGAAGTTTAAAAATATTGTTTCAAGATTAGATGTTTTGGAAAATGCACCAGGTCTTCCACCACCAGCAACTGGCGTTCCACCTCCAGTAACACAACCAGCTCTCAATCATTTTAGCTCAAGACACAACTATTTCAACCCAAGAAGAAACACCTACAATCTCGAAAGATCTCAGCAACCCAGTCACCAACATACATACAACAACTTTCAGCAACAACAGGGTCGGTTTCAGCAAAACCGCTACAACACATACAGGGGAACTCAAAATGTAAATCGAAATAGAAACACCGCTCCAAGATTCAATCACAATATGGGATATCAGACAAATGAACGACAAAACAACTCACGCAATGGACAACAATATATTCCGAACACAAGAACATCAGATGGAAGGCCAAGATGTTACAACTGCGGAAGGATCGGTCACTTCGCATCGGCATGCAGAGACAGACAAGCAAACAACCCAAACGCCAGCGGACGCCATCACTAGTCCCAGGTGTCGTCCTGTCCACAAATGGGACCACTAGTGGAAGGGAGCGAATTCTGAACATACTCACAATAGATGCAACTATCAATGGAAAACACACCAAAGCCATACTAGACACAGGAGCTGAGCAAAATATCATATCAGCAGAAACAATAAATTCGTACCGATTAAATACCAAAACAAGCTTTTTAATAACAATTGGGAATCGGAAAATACAAACTCTGGGTAATACAACAGTTTCACTACAAATAGACCAACTTCAAACAGAATGCCACGCAATAGTAGTAGAAAAGTTACCCTGTCCCTTGATTTTAGGAATGGAATTTCTACGAAAATTCAATACAGTGATAGATTTGCAAAATGGGTGTGTAACATTTAAAGATATGGACAGATGCTACAGCTCAAAACTAAATCTCCCTGTAAATAAGATATTAAACCCTGCCACACAAGAATCAAACGTAAACTTCAGCTTCAAGACTATAGATTACCAAGAAGGATACAGGCATGATTTTTATAAACAGTTATACAGAGAAGAATGGCTCTCGGGTTTCAGAAAAGAAGTAAAATCATTCATCATAAGTGAAAATATACAATATGGAGTTGCCAATGAGGAAAGGGAAAGAAATGAGAAGCAAACAGACTATACCATTGTGGACAAATATGGGGACCTAGAAGCTGAAAACAACGAAACTTTCTGCAAATTTCTCAGAACCAGGGTTGATTTCGAAGAAGAAATATCCAGAGCGTGGATTGAAGAAAAATGTATTGATTTGTTTGAAACACCTTCTGACTATGCCTTAGCACATTGTGTCTCAGCAGACATGGAAATGTCCAGAGGAATTGCCAAAACTTTCAAACAAAAATATGGAAGAATAGAAGAACTTTTGGGTAAAAACCAAGACAGCGGAGGACTAGCAACATTAGAGATAGATGGCCGTCATATATGTTACATGGTTACTAAAATGTCTTATTATGAACTACCCAAACCTGAGGCATTATGGAAGTCTTTATTGAAATTGAGAAACTATACCCAAAGAAAAAATATCAAAAAATTAGCAATGCCGAAAGTGGGATGTGGCCTGGACAAGCTAGACTGGAAACAAGTGAAAAACATGATCTACAGCATTTTCAAAGACATTGAAATTGAAATACTAATTTGCTCACTTCCAAGTCAGGGAGAAAAACAAATGGATGCCATATTATCACAAAAAGCTGATGAAAGTATTGAGGGAAATAAGGACGCTGCAGAAACTAATCCCAGTAGCAAGGCTACAGTATATAAGGTGACTGTACAGGGTGACCACATTTTAGACCCTAACACGGAATACACGATACCAATAACCTCAACAACCAATAATGAAGAGAATTTACACTTCACCATAGATGAAAATTTTCTGGTGACACATGGTCTCCTTTGTGAAGAAGAACCCCATTATCCAGATCGTCCCTTCGTCAAACTGACAAATGTTAAGCCTGACAGAATAAAAATATTGCAGGGAATGAAAATTGGATGGCTGATAGATACAGTAGATCCTCCGATAGAAGAGGCGGTAATTCTTTTTGGGATGGATGATGAAGAAGACGAGGTTACAATTGAAGATCACCAGATAGACCATATTGAGGATAAGGTTTTCAAACAAACCCTCACTAATCTCCTTGAAGAATATAGGGATGTATTTTCAAAATCAACAAGACATATGGGACTTACTGACCTGGTGGAACATAAAATTGATGTGGGAGATGCCCTACCAATTAAAAACCGCCCTTATAAAGTTTCTCAGAAAGAGAGAGAAATTATTGACCAACAAATTAATGAAATGATTGAGAATAATATTATTCGCCCATGCCATTCTCCATGGGCAAGCCCTGTGGTCTTAGTGAGAAAAAAGGACAAAACTATTCGCTTCTGTGTGGATTATCGGAAACTAAATAATGTGACAAGGAAATCATGTTACCCCATACCTAATATAGATGATATTTTAACTTACATGGGAGGCGCAAAATATTTTTCAACGTTGGATATGTTCAGCGGGTACTGGCAGGTGAAGATCGAGGAGAACTCAAAACCATATACAGCATTCACTGCGCAGGGGCATGGTTCTTACGAGTTCAACGTTCTTAGCTTCGGCCTATGTAACGCTCCAGCAACCTTCCAGTCTCTATGTGATAAAGTCTTCGAAGGAATGAAATGGCGGGATGTCCTCATATACCTCGATGACATAATAGTCTTCTCGAAAACACTTGAAGAACATCTGGAAAAATTGAAAAAAGTTTTTGACAGACTTCGTGATGCTGGACTTACACTGAAGCCAAGTAAATGTGTGTACATAAAAGAGAAAGTGAAAATCTTAGGTCATATCATTAGTGAAACGGGAATAGAGGCAGACAATGACATCCTCAGATCAATAAAACAATTCCCTACCCCGAAATCCATTAAACAAATACAAAGCTTTGTAGGACTCTGCAATTTCTATAGAAAATTCATCAGAGACTTTGCCAAAATAGCTCGTCCATTACACCAGGCAACAAAAAAGGACACAGGATTCTTCTGGGGCACAGAACAAAACCAAGCTTTCGAAACACTCAAAGAAAAGTTGATAACGGCACCAGTACTACAACATTTCAATCCAGACATCGGCTGTGAACTTCGGGTCGATGCAAGTACAACTGGAATTGGCGGAATTCTTCTACAACTGGGACCTGACAACCAACAACATCCAATCGCCTACATCAGTAGAAGTCTCTCTAAATGTGAACAAAATTACACCATAACAGAACTGGAAGGACTAGCTGCTATATGGTCACTGGGTTACTTGAGGAACCTCATATATGGAAGGCCAGTGAGGATTGTGACAGACCATCATGCGTTATGTTGGATTCGGTCCCTGAAAGACCCTACAGGAAGATTGGCAAGATGGTCGCTGAAACTATCAGAATACGACTATGAAATAGTCCACAAAAATGGGAAGAAACACGCAGATGCAGATTGTTTATCAAGAAATCCTGTGATACCACCAGACGAAGCCAATATACCAGATGTAGATGACATTCCAACATTCCTATTAATGCCAAGTGACCTAGCTGAAGAACAAAAGAAAGATTCGGAGTTGAGAACACTTTTCAATCTGGTAAAATATCCTAGCAGCCCATCAGCACCAATCGGACTAACCAAAAGAGCAAAAAACTTCAGGATAATAGATGACGTCTTGTACAAGGTGAACCCCTCCCCCAATGGCCTAGAAAATCTCCTAGTTATACCAAAGCATTTAATAGGGGAAATATTATTTCAACACCACTCAGAGCCCCTCTCTGGCCACCTAGGTATAACAAAAACCCTACACAAAATCAAGGACAGATTTTACTGGACTAACCTTCAAAGGGATGTAGAAAAATTTGTTAAAGGTTGCAAGGATTGCCAGGCTCGAAAGGGATGTGAAAACAAGAAGCCAGCCGGAGAACTACAACCAATACCAGTGGGCACCCCTTTTGAGAAGATAGGAATAGATATTTTGGGGCCATTTCACAGGAGCAGGAATGGAAAAACAGTAATTGTAGTAGCAACGGATTATGCTACTAGATGGGCAGAAACAGAAGCACTGTCTAGTGGTAAAGCAGGTCCTGTTGCAAAATTCCTCCTGGAAAAAATAATAACTCGACACGGTGCACCTAGACACATACTGAGTGATCGGGGCCAAACATTCAGGTCGCAACTTGTTCAGGAGCTACTTCATGTCATGGGCACAGTGAATCAATACACTACAGCCTATCATCCGAATTGCAATGGTCTAGTGGAAAGATTCAATGGGAGCCTAGCAAAAATGCTTTCTATGTACACAAATACCAATCAGACAGACTGGGACGAATTTTTACCCCACGTCACATTTGCATATAATACCTCCCGACAAGACACTACTCAATATTCCCCCTTCATGTTGGTCTATGGAAGAGAACCGATTATTCCCACAGAGGCCAACTTGATGAGTAATACGGAATCATTTGATGCAAATCAAATCCGTGAACGTGCTCTTCTAGCTCGCAATAATGCAATAGTTAACATACAGAAAAGACAGTCCAAAGACAAAGTTCGATATGATGGAAAGCATCGTCATCTTGAATTTAATGTAGGGGACCAAGTAAAAGTATTCACCCCAACTAGAAAAGTTGGAAGAAGTGAGAAACTACTCCTGAGATGGCATGGACCATACTACATTTCCAGTCGGAAAGGGGAGGTCGACTACGAGGTGAAGAAGGGTAGTGCGGCCAACGCTAAAAAAGAAATTGTACATGTCAGTAGGATCCTACCTTACCACGATCCATGGACCCCGAAGCCCATTCCAGAAAATGAGGACTAAAGAAATCAGCCCCCGTGTAAATACAGTCCATGAAATGTTTAAATACCTTATTAACAATGAAACCTTAATTATTAGTGCATTATTAGTGCGTTATTAGTGAATACATGGTATAACTATGTATTAATGACAATGTATCAAAAAGAAGTTTCCATAGGTTAATGTGTATATAGGTCTGCATAAATAATAATAAATGTCGTTTTATGTTTATGTATGAATAAAAAACTTATTCAGCCCCTTTTCGTTGTTGAACTAAGTCCCTCACTTGAATAATTAATTTCTCTATCTGCTAGGTCCCTCGCGGCAATAATGAATGTCAACGGAACAACCAATATTGAAGTTATGGCCGGAGCTGTTTGGAGGGCTCTACCCCAAACGGTGAGTTACGAGGCTATAATACCACTAATTTATGAAAGTACCTGGTATGAAAATAATCTGAATAATGAAGAAGTAAATACAGACAGCTGTATCAATATGAGCATTCGGAACTCCCCTGAATGTAGCATTATAAACAATTTAAATTCGTTACAAAATGCTTTCAAACTAGAATTTACTTCTCTCGCACAAAGCTGGAGTGCAATGTATTTACGAAATTGGTCAATCTCTCACGAACATCTTAGAAGAAAAAGAGGCTTGGATTTCCTAGGTGATGCGCTCAATTGGTGTTGCAGTGTGGCAACCGATAGAAAACTTGAGTCATTAGTAATGAATGAAAATAATTTAAAAGAAACTATCTCAAGACTCAAAAATGGCTTAAGTAGCTCAATCAGATCAATAAGTGAAAACTCTTTTGAATTTAAAAAATATGAGAAAACCACTGCAGAATCATTTGAGAAAATAGAACAGCACACAAAAATATTGGAAACAACTTTGAACAAAATGAAAAATGATATTGATAACCATGAGATTGGGCAAACTCGTTTACTTGCAAGCTTAGTCACCAATGAGTTCCAAAATATCAAACACATTATAGAACTCACAAGAGCTTTGAAAAGACAAGGTATATTAACATCTTGCCGACAACACCAAATTCCAATATCAATCCTTAATCCCTCCATCCTAGTGAACGACTTGACAAAACTCAGAACAGAATTAAGAAGACACGCTCAACAATTAACAATACCAACAACTGACATTGCCAGATATTACCAATTACCCTTATGTGATTGCTCCTTTTTGAGTGAAAAAATAATTATTCAAATCAGAATTCCAATAAATCAAGAATCAAATTCTTGGGAACTTTATGAATTGATCACAACTCCCTTTGCATGGCATAATCAAACTTGCAAAATTGAACATAATGACATTTATTTGGCAGTATCAACTAATAAAAACTATGAATCTAACAAAATTAGGCAAATATCAGGCCCAGGCCTCAGAAATTGTAAACCACACGATGACAAATTATGCTATTTACCTAGATTTTCGGCTGATGCTCACCATGGGCCAGCATGTGCCAAGCATCTATTTAGTGGTGCTTCCGTGGATGACATCAATCATCATTGCCCCATGAACTGCCATAAATCATCAATGACAATAATTTCAGAAATTGAGGATGAAGTTTACATAGTAACCCATCCCAAACAAGATACCCAAATCGTATGCCCAAACAATACTACAAATATACGCGAAGATGCACATAATATTCCAGGTGCTCTGAAATTAAGAGTCCCATGCAATTGCAAATTGGTAATGACTGGAGAAGTGATTATACCCACAAAATACCCATGTCCTGAAGACAATCCACAAATTTTACATATATCACACATAATTCCAGCAGCCTGGTCTAATTTAAAATCTTTTATCCTGAACCCGAAAATTAAAATAAACTCTCCTACCTTCAAAAACTTATCAGAATGTCTTAACACTAACTGGACATTGGAAATACCACACATCAACTTGACGTCAACAAAAGAAAATTTACAAGATATGTTAGATATAATAGAAGACAAGACACTTTTTTCTTACTCAGATACTTACGGATTTCATGGAGACACCATATTCATGATATGGAATTCCATCCTGTCAATTTGCATTGGCTATATCCTTTTCAAATCCCATCGTAACCTAGCAATTATTCCTGGGTTTCCAGCAGTGCGAGCAGAAACAAAAAACAGCCCAGTCTACTATGACATCTTCTTTTCTTCGGTGTGTTTAGCATTCATATTCTTCATTATATTTTTGCTTGCAAAGTTATTCATCCAGTGGAAACAGTCTCGTAACAAGCCTAAACAAAAATCAAAGTCAGAAAGTTTTGAGCTAGGAAAGAAAAAGGAATCGAAATACATATTGGAAATAGAGGAAGGGAGCCCTTGCCAACTTGCTCAGGGTAAAAGAGTCAATTGTACCCTACAAAAGTATGATAGTGAATCAGATAACGACCCTTCGAGTCAAGAATCCTAAATATAGTAAAAACACAATTAGAGAAAATTCCCCTCGTTCATGAGTAACCAAACATTCTTATATCTTTCATAACTATCACTGAATGATTACTATACGATATTGGGGCATAAATTTAATGCAAGAAGTATTTGAAGTCATTTGTTGTTGAAAAACGCTATAAATTGAAATTTGGAGATTTGAGAAGGAGATTGATCATTCGTATGACTGTCCTAACTCTCTGAGATTGTCAAGACAAAGACTCACCCTTATGTTTTGTCAATCAGGAAAGTGAACAGGAGGCGTGAAGGGATATCTAACAGTCTCAAATCAAAATTTGACGATTTATCAGTGCATCTCAACAACTGGTGGGAAATGATCTTGAAGTGGTAAATAAAAATATTCATGCATGGCAATTAAAACCTTTTTCTTTACTTTTGAGAAGTAAAATATGTATTTATGTGTGCAACCGGAGAGTATGAAGTAATAATGAGTAATGTAAAGTTTGACTTCCTAAGAATTATGATGAGTGATGATGAAATAAGGATTATTATATGAAGATAAAGAGAATATATGTAGGACAATATAGGAGAAATTATTGTCCAGTTGGTAACAAGAATGTTACCGTGTCATAAGGGAATTATGAGCTATGAACTATGAGCAGTATTGTGTTGTATAAGTAAAGTATGCGTGGGAAACTTGGCAGAATTACCCTAAGCCTGGGTTGAAAGTTTTCCTGTGCAGATACTTTATGAAATGAATAATGAGTTTATGAGGTGAAAAATATGAGATATATGATGAGTAGATATGATGATATTAATGAAAGAAGTCAAAGGATTAATTCTATACAGTTGCACATATTTTTTTATTAGAAAGAATACCTTTTGTTGAGATAGTGAGAGCCATGCAATTTAAAACACGTTCCATGTCAATGATACTCAGTTATTAATTTCCACTCAATATCCAACATCAATACATTGACTTATGAAACAAGATAAACAGTAACACATTATTTTTGGTTTTGTATTTTTATTAAGACCAATTGAAAGAGATGGGGGAGAACCGCTATCAACTTGCAATTTTTTTTTGTTTTGATTAAATAAGGGGGTAAGATATATTTGTCGATTGCAAGAGAAATGTCACCTGTGAGTAAAAGGAATAGTAGAATTAGACAGAGAAACTTAACACAATAGAGTTAGAAAGTGGGACAAAAAGGAATGTAATGATCTCAAATGATTTGAGGTTGTACGAATAGGGATAATAAGAACCTTAAGAACATTTTCTCTCAATCATTGTAGGTTGGGACTTTGCACTAAGAAGTATCCATAAGAGTATAATCAGTTATATACCTAGTGATATAAAATTTAAGGAATGTGTAGAAAAGAAAAATATTAATACTTTCTATTGTAATTAAAGAATACTTACTGCAAATAATCTTTTTCATGTATCACGGGACATCACGGAGGCACACACCAGGAACAGGCACTGATACGAAGGCAAGAAACGGTCCACCCATAGACGGAGTCCAGAACGGCAGCACCCCGCATCCCATTCTTCAACCCCAGAAGGAAGGCCAGACCACAGTATACTACATGCCAGATGTTCCTCGAGCCTGAAAAATGCTCCACTACAAATGATGTCGAGACACCTGCCCAGGATTGACCCAGCAACAAGCATGGTACCTGTACCAAGTCGAACTCACCTGCGAAAACTACCAGTAAAGTGTCCAGGAGTCCTGACCATACTCTGTATGCAGCTATCCGTTAAAAGTTGGAAAATATGCCAATTTTGTTCCACTTCACACTTCACTCACAATCCACAGACGAAAAGACCAAAATGGAGTCCGAAGCGTGCCGAATCAGCATCCAGGTAGCAATTTGCAATGGAATATGCAATTTGCTTGATCGACAATTTTGCCATTTCAACAATTCCAACGTCAACCAACCAATTCAAATGTCTGCCGCTGTCTTAAAATTTGGCGGGAAAGGAGTAGTTCACGACTTCTTCACTGGTGTGACATAAGCTGCACGGAACACCACTAAATCAACCGATGGGCGCATTCGATGCCAGCAAATCCATCAACGAGTAGCTAGGCAGCCGACAGCCGTTACCAGCCCGGATCACCTTTTGCTCACACGATAGAAAAAGGGAGAATTTTACCGATTTAAAATCAGGCACCAGATGCAAAGTCCATGAGAGGAGCACGACATCATCAGTCATTCTAGTATACTACGAGGTCCCAGAGTCCCAGGCTGTACATGGGGTACAGTGTTTTCGCCGTTGGCAACACTGCATGCGGAGACCTGCCACCTCACTGACTGGGGCGAGGGAGCCAAGAGCGTACGACACGGGAACAACTTCCACGAACTGACGTACAGTGCCAGTGCCGGACTCAGTTTTTTTGTGCCACGTGAGAACTCATACCCGAATAATTGATTCGAAATATAATGTCGGGACATCTATGTTTTTTCTCTAGGAATAAAAATAAGTATTTATGTTTTTTAGTTGTGGAAATTTTCAATTTCATATATTTTTTAATCAATTTTCAATTCGAAGCTGGGGTCCAGCTTTACTAAGGAGGGGAGATGTGTCATATATTGAAAATAAAAGGTCTCATATAAAGATTTATCTTCACATTTTCAAAATTATCAACCTGAAAATGAATTTGGAAATCGAGTCATTATTAATATAATTCATAATTTTTCAATTCAATATTTCATTCCAAAATAAATCATTCACGCATGTTATATTATTCAGCTGTAATAGTAGTATTTATATCCGGCGAATTTCCAAGTTCAACGTCGTTTCAGACAACAGGTTTCAAGTTACATCACTGGTCGTCGATAATCATAAATGAACGCTGAGAATTGCGAATTTAGCAATTGTCAGCGGAATAGTTCATGACGACAGGATTATTTTTTATATAAATTGGAAGACTGCCTTCCGAATCGGGCTTTTTGTTTTTTGCATCTTTAGTGATCAGTTTGACGAACCAAACTAATTTTTAAAAGTAGTCGGCGTCATTTTTTGAAGAATGAAGAAAGCACATCTCTCCTGCCTTGGAATGATAATGTGAGTACTTACATTTCTATTTAATCCCAACTGCATTGTTTCAACCTGATTCATTTTATTAATGGGTAATTATTTCAAGTAGTTTTTCATTCATTCACTGTGATCATGTTTTTTTGTCTATTTCTTTTGTTATCAATAAACTAAGTTAAGTTTTATCACCTCTCATTTTATTCACTTCACCAGGGTACACTTCAAATACACAATTAAAATCACCTCTCGCAGCCAAGCTAAAAGTTCCATGTTTCTCGTTGTTTGATTGTCCTCACTTGGAAGGGCGGTTTTCTTCAAAAACCCCTTTAAAAGTCACGTCCATTCGGATGGAAGATTTTCATCATGTTTTTGACTTATTTTTTCAGTAAACTAATGAACTAGTATAATTGCACTTGATTCACTCAACCATTTTCAAACAAACGCTACACTTCCTTTCCATTTCCGTGACATTTGGTGGAGACGCCGAAGTTGAGAGTTTTTCCCTTTCAACTTCCACGCGACAATATGGATTAGCTGTGGTTGATCAATATCTTCGTATCCATGTTCTTTACAGTTTTTCTCGATTTTAACTGTTCGAACAGGGATCATAATGACGTAGGCGTCGTTTACTGGTTCGATGATGTCTTGGTCCAATTGAATTTGGGTAGTCTGGCACTGGTTGTTGGTATTCCCATTTAGTAAATTGGGTAAACAATCTTCTTTGGAAATTTGATTATCAACATGATAAATACATGTATCTTCGATTCTCGTACACGGTTCATCTTCATAGTGATGGTAAGTCGAGTTGAGGATAACATAAGGTTTCAAAGGAATAATAACTTGGTTGGAGATTGGAATAGGGAACAGATGAAAATAATCGTAAACATTTTCCAGAAGTATCGGAAAGTGGATGGCAAACATAATAATTCCCTTTTTATAATGAATTTCAATTTTCAATAATTTATTATATGATTGAATATTTTCAAAATTTGGTAGACTGTCTTTATATAAACTCGACATTATTTTTATAAGTTCTTTAATGTCTGATAACGGTAATATTGTACTGTGAATAATATTTAATTCGGCAAATAATATTGAATCTTCGATATTATTTAGCATCGATAATATATTTTGACAATCGATTATCATAGTATCAAGTGAATTTTGAACTCTGAGGAATAGTGTATACTTATTTAAACTTGAAACTATACTCTTTGTTTGATTTTCAATTAATTGTTGGTTTTTCACTATTTGTTGTAAATTACTTGTAGTTTCGTTCATAAATCTTTTTGTGATAGTAAGATAGTTTTCTAAATCATGCTGTAACATATTTTGATTACTTTCCAGTGTAGAGATTGCTTTGTTGTATTTTTCAGCGTCTTCGTCATCTAGGGTGCCAAAGAGCCATTTGCTTGTTCTGCCTACTATATTCATAAGTGCTCTTTTTGATCGATTGTATTTTTGAGGTTTCAAATTAGATAATTTTTCTTTCATTTGATCAAGTAGGTATAGTAGATGGTTATACATATGATGTAATTGTGGGTATAAAACATCCTTTATTAAAATAAATTTTGTGATTGCCTTTGCATTATTACTTATAGTTTTTATTGGAGAGTCGAACTGTTTCAGGTCGATGAATTTCAAAAAGGTGTGTTTTTGGGAGGTTGTTCTTGCTTTTCCAAGTGAGAAGGGGAGGATAGGATTAGTTATCCTAGTCATTGTTATTTGCTGTCCTGTTGCCGTCAGGATCCCGAGAAGTAGAAGGTTTAGGATTTTCATCTGAAAAAGTTTGTTTCTTTATAATTTTTCGTTGTGGTTTTAATTTGCTTTTGTGATATTTTGAGTTAGAGGTTTCAATCTTTATATCACAATCCTTTTTTGGTTGGATTTTCTTATATAAAGGTAGTAATTTATTTCTTGGAGTTTCTTTAATGAATGTATCCTCATCAATTTTTATTTCAGGGGGATCATTTCTATCAGCGTTTACTTTAGAAAGATCTTTGGCTTTTTCATTATTTTCTTCTACTATATCTTTTATTATTTTCATATTCCTAGTGTGTTTCTCAATATAGTCTGAGGATATTTTCTCAAAAGTAATATCATGTGGACTTTGGTATTCTAAGTTACCTTTAATAATTTGGAATGGTGTAAACTTAGTCGATGAATGGATAGTATTATTGTATCCTAAAATTGCATATAACATTTGTGTTGTTATTGGTCGATTGGGAGATTCTAGCTTTAAAGTTCTTAGTTCTTCAATTAATGTAGAATGTAAACGTTCAATAGGGCTATTACTATTCGGATTTTTAGGGGTTATATAGTGTAAGGTGATTTTATGAAGTTTACAAAATTCTTCAATTAGGCTATTTTTGAATTCTGTACCTGAGTCGCAAGTTATTTTATAGGGGATGCCATAATGAGATATGAATTTTAATAAACCATCTAAAATATTAGTCGCATTTAGTTGGATAGGGTATGCTTGTGCAAAGCGAGAGAAACTATCAATTATTGTTAAAAATTTGATTTTATCAAGTGATAAAGCGTCAATATATATGTGTTCGAAAGGGTATTCTCCAATAGGTGTAGGGTTGAACTTTATGACATTGGGACGTCGTTCATATTTCGATTTTTGACATGTTACACATTTATTTACATAATTAGTTACGTCTTGAATCATATTAGGCCAGTAATATATATTTGATAGAGATAATTTTGTTTCGTTTATACCTCTATGTGCAGTTTTACTCTCGTGATGGTATTTTATTTTTTCAAGTTGTTCTTCTTTTTTAAAAATATCTTTGGCAAGAAAGTTGGTTTGAATCAATTTGAAAGCATTATTCTTGAAGTGTTTTTGCATTATAGGAATTAGTACTTTTGTCAATTCTGTTTGAAATAATATTCCATAAGTGGTGTTAGGTTTTAGGTATTCTAGAAAAACTTTAACTATATCGTTTTCTAGATTTCTTTGGGAAACTACGATTTTTAAACGGGTTTTGTCAAATGGTTTTGTTATATTTACGCGTGGAGAGATAGCGTCATTGCTCAATAATAAAAGTATTTGGTTTTTGAATCTATTTAAGGGTTGTTCTGAAATTGGAATTTCTAAAATTGGGTTTTCTTGAGAAGAATGTTGCGTTTCATTCGAATTATCGTTATTCGGTTCTGCTTGCGTTTCATTTGGATTATTAGTGTTTGGTTCTTCTTGCGTTTCATTTGGATTATTAATATTTGGTTCTTCTTGACGAGCTGGAACGATCACTACATTTGAGATGACTTTAATTCGTTTTTTATCGTTTATGGGTTCATCTAATGGTTGAATTATTTTAGCGATATCGTCTATATCAGGGGTTTTTTCTTCGTCTATAGAATCTAAGAGAAATTCAGAAAAATCTTCGAATCGGTCATTTTCGTCTGGATCAAAATTACCTAATATCGATTGATTTTCTATTGGGTATAGCTCTATTCGTGATAGGGCATCAGCAACACAGTTTTTCTTTCCTTTTCTGTGTACAATGTTATATTCGTACTCTTCTAATTTTAAACGCCATCTAACTAATTTTGACGAAGGGTCTTTAGTGTTAAATAGCCATTGAAGGGGTTTATGGTCGGTAACGATAGTAAATCTTCTTCCGAATAAATAAGGTCTAAAATACTTTGTAAAATTGACAATTGCTAATAATTCTTTTTCTATAGTAGAATAATTTTGTTCTGATGGGTTCAAAGTTCTTGATGCATAGGCAATAGGTTTGTCTTTACCTAAAGTTCCTTGCGATAATACTGCTCCGATCGCTACATTAGAAGCGTCAGTAGTTAAAATAAAAGGTTTAGTAAAATCTGGATATTGTAGAAGGGGTTCGTTAGTTAATATTTGTTTGCATTTTTCGAAAGTTTCTAAAAATTCAGCAGAGTGAGTTATTTTTGCGCCTTTTTTCAAACATTGAGTAAGCGGTTTTGTTAATTGGGCAAAATCTTTTATGAATTTTCTATAATATCCTAATAAACCGAGGAATGATTTTATATCTCTAGCAGTAGTTGGGATAGGAAAGTTTTTTATTGCTTTTATCTTATTAGGGTTTGGTTTTATACCGTGAGGTGTTACAATATGTCCTAAAAATTCAACATTTTGTTTCAAAAATTCAGATTTATCCAATTGTATTTTCAATTTAGCTTCACGCAGTACTTTAAATACTTGTTTTAAGTTGGAGATATGTTCTTGGAGGGAAGTTGAAAAAATGATAATATCATCCATGTAAACAAGGCATATCTTATTTCGTAAGTCTTTCAAAATGTGATCCATTACTTTTTGGAACGTTGCTGGGGCGTTCTTTAATCCGAAGGGCATTCTTACATACTCATAGTGTCCGTGTTCTACATTAAAAGCTGTTTTGTTTATAGAATTTTCTTCCATTTCTATCTGATGAAATCCTGAAGCAAGATCTAAAGTCGTGAAGTAATTACATTTTCCTAGTTTGTCCAGTATGTCGTCAATATTTGGAATTGGGTATCTGTCATCAATTGTTTTTTCATTTAATTTGCGATAGTCAACGACTATACGCCATTTTTTCTTTCCGGAGGCATCTGTTTTCTTGGGTACAATCCATATCGGACTGCTCCATGCAGATGAAGATGGTCGGATTATTCCATCATTTAGCATTTTGTTAATTTGATTATTTACTTCTTCTTTATGACAATGGGGAAAACGATATGATTTAGTGTGAACTGGAATTTCGTCTGTTGTTTTAATTTCATGTTTTATTTTATTTGTAAACGAGAGTTTTTCATTTTCATCATGAAATATATCTGAAAATTCACGGCAAAGTTTCAAAATTTCATTTTTTTCTTCTAGATTCATGTGATCAGTTCTAATTTTATTTGCTATATTAAGCATAGAGTTATTGTTAATTTTCGGCATGACTTGTTCTATATTGAAGAATTCGAAATGTTCTTCATTTATTTGGTGAGTTGGAAAAGGTTCATTTATGGTAATAGATATCGTTTTATTAGTATTATTAAAAATTTCGAAAGTAGCACGATAATTTTTTGCATAGGTTAGAGTTTCAGGAACATATAATTCATCAATATATCCCTCTGGAATAACTATTTCTCCTTCATTGATGTTAACAGGGTATTTTCTTACTAATGATTCATAAGGTGGTATTTCAAAAGTAAAAGAAACTTCATGAGGCTGTCTATAATGGAAGGGAATTTGTACAAAATCATTTTTTAAAAGTTGATTAGTAAAATCAATATTTAAATCAAGATTTTTTAATTCTTTCAAACCTAAAATGCCATCAAAGAATTCATGAAATTGAAATAAAATATATTCAGTTTCATAATTACTTTGAAATTCTTCAAAAGCTGGGATGATTGCTTTATATTGTATTTCTTTTTGACCTAACGATGTTTTCAATTGGGATGGTTCTCTAAATATTCTATCAGGATAATATTTTTCTGCAATGGATGGTCTCAACATAGAAGTGTGACATCCAGTATCTATTAATAATTTTATCGGTGGGTTTTGAATTTGAATATATGGTAGACCATTTACGGAGGCTGAATATAGTTCTATTAAATTATCTCGTTCGTCTGAGAAGGCTTGTAAAAATTTTCATCCTCATTTTCAAAAGTTGCATTAGTCATTTCTTGAGAAGAAAAACAGTATTCATTTGATTCATCAAACTCAGAATCCAAAGAGTATTGATCATCAATAGGATATTGATTGAAATATGTTGGCGTTGAATCTTGTTCTTCTTCAACGTGGTTATAAAGTTCTTCACTAATGAAGGTTTGTCTTGGGGGTTGCATGAATGTTTTATTTGCAAATGGTTGAGGCATTTTTGGAGGCATGTTTGATGTACGAATCGTGGGATTCCTCGAAGTAGTGGACATTGGTTGAAAGTTTCTCTGATCAGGTTTGTTTGTTGGTTTAAACACATTTTGAGGTGGTCCAAATACTTGTCGATTTGTTGGGAATCTTTGTTGTATTTGTCTAGGTTGGATATTTATTGGTTGACTTGGAAATTGCGGTTTTTGATTTAGTTGTTGAAAATTAAATTTAGGAAAAGCAGTAGGTGTTTGACTTCTGAAATTCATATTTTGTTGGGGATTTTGAAAATAGTTTTGTGGTGGGAAATTATTGTAATTTGGTTTTATTTGTCTTTGAAGTTGTTGTTTTTGTACATTAGTGCCTGAGCTAGTAGTTGGTCTATTTTGAAAAACCATATTTTGAGTTTGTCTGAAGTTTTCGTCTTCTAAAACTAGATTCATGGCTTCTTCTAAACAAGTTGGCCTTTGTACTATGACTTTATCTTGTAAACGTATGTTCAAATTCCTTAAAAATACTTTCAAAGACTGTGATTCATACTGTCGAATATGAATTAATTTAGTGGCTTGATCAATATTAGAGGTTGAATTTATTTTGAAAGCTAATTTGCTTCTTAATACTTGAATCCGTTTTCCAAAATCAATGGGATGTTCGTTTCTATTTGGTATTAAAGTAAAAAGTTGTTGTTCAAGGTTATCAAGGTTTTGTCTATCACCAAACGTACTTCTTAATTCATTTTTCAATAATGTCCATGTATTTAATTCTGTTCTTGAGCCAATTAATAACTGAGCTCTGTCTCGAAGTTTTCCAATTATAATACTTAAGATACACTGATTTAATGCATCATCAGTAAGGCTATGATATTTTGTATAAAACCTATCAACAGCATTGATAAAAATTTCGAGGGTATCTGACGATCCTTCATATATTGGTATAGTGTCAGAATAAATTTTGAAAAGAGTGTAATTGATTTCTGTGGACATGGTTGAATTCGATACGGATAAAGAACCAAGTGAATGAACTAGATTTTCGATTTCGGGGTCTGTCATGAATCAATAAAATGAATTTGTTCAAGAAATACCGTTTTTGTATCAATGCACCATCAATGCATCAACAAGAACTGTATTTCAATTATCAATTCGAAGCCAAAACAATCTCGTTGAAAATAATGTTCAGAATCATAAGATATTATTGCAGGTGTCTATCACAAAAATATTTCTGAAACGTTATTGTTTGTTGGATAAAATGAGCGCCTTATATCAACGTATGATATAATTTATTCGTCTACTTTGTATCAGCGTATGATACAAACCGTTCTTTGTTGTCTTTGTTCTATTATTTAATGAAATAATGAGAGCAGTATACTTCGTGTTATCTGCTTATGATTATGGAATGTGCGATGATTGTCGATTGTGCTTTTTCTTTCCTTTGTTCTTAAACTAGTTGACTTCTATAGTCTGGTCATCAATTTCAATTTCGATAAGAGAAAGAGATGTTTGTTTCCGAAACCTTCACAAATAATTACGATAAAAATTCAAAAAGGAATCGTGGAACAACAGGAGAAAAACTCGACTTACTACGATAGTGTGACGGGGATCTCTGCCTGGAGTCTGCAATGCCTGGGTCTGATGATCCGGTCCTTTTGACGGGTGGTTGGTGGGCGAAGCTATTGTTCTGATAGTGGATTAACAGTTGATACTGAAGAATTTCCGGGTCGATCTTCTTCCACTATCCTACCGACTGCGCCAATTATAGTTTCGGGCCACTGGAACCACTTTTTAAAAAGACTTTTCTTTGGATTAACAGACTTTATTTGTTGCTCTAACAATGGTACTGACAAGACTGCCCTATTTCGCAGCGCTGAAACGTTTATATAACCTATCTAGTGTCAGCATTTTATGAGATACTGACTAATCAGAAAAGAGGATTTCATATACATAACTTGCACCTGGACGGGTGTCTCTTCCCTGCTCAGTGGAGTTCTGAATGGGGTTAATTTTGACTTTTTCATGATAGTTTTCTTTGGGGTTTCTGCATTTTTCTTCTTTTTCGTTGTCCCAAGAGAACTTCCAGTGCTAGTACCCGGTTTCCGACCCGGGGACTTGCCTGGCATTGTTCTCTACCGACCAGTGCTGGGGGGCGTGCCCTATCTTATTCAAAATAGTGTTCTTTACTATTTCCCTGTAAGTTTTACTTTTGTAAGTAAACTTCAGTTAATAATTGTTGGTGAAAACTTTTCATTTATTTTTTCCACTTATGTGATTGGCTAGGGGGGCAGTGGCCTGACCAATAGGGTCGAATTTCACTCGACACTGACACACAAAAAAAAAACACAAAAAAAACAAGTTTTTGGAATTCCACTGATAGCACACGTTTCTAGACTGATACGTCCGTACAGGCCGGCTGCCGAACGTAGAAAGCTCAGATAACAGAGATTCCAGACGCATTCAGAAATTACAAAATTAATGCTTGAGATTGATATTTGGAATAAGATGAAGACAGAGAGTGTCACATGAACTGAAAGAAATAAACTGGATGAATATGTATAATCGAAGACTACTTCATACAACCTGTTTCTTCTATGAAATTTTAAAATTCGAAAAACCTCCTTATTTACACAAAAAAATCATATTCATAAGTCATATTCATGATGTCAATATTCGTAGAAGAGAAATAATAACTATACCTTTCCATAAAAAAGAAATGGAACGGAAACAAAGCTCCCTACTTTGGAGAAATTGGTGGGGAATTCTTACTCCAGAAAGCCTACGCGTGTTGACCTTGCTAGTGAACCTCGTGGCAGGAAATATCGCAATATTCACGACATAGTTACGTGAATGTTTTGAAACCTATAAAAATTAATGGGACAGAGATGGTCCAAACACTTGCTGAGCTTGCGAAATTTGCAACTCAAAGGAGCGATTCTTTGTTCGATGAGCAGAATAAAAGCATTCGAAAATCCAGATCAAAAAGTAGTAAAAATGGAATTAAACAAATGAGCTTACGGAAAATTCTCCAACGTGAAACCAGAATCCCGAATGCCTTTTCTATAGCTCTACGAGCTCTACTAAGGCGATAGTTGAAAATCTTTTGCAGCAGAGTTAATTGTTTTTCTGGGTATGGCTTCATTATTCCCTTCGATAGTCCAAAAGCATCATCTAAAACAAAAAATATGGCATTTTTATATTTGTGCCAGCTAGTGTGGCACTACATTTCGGAATATTTAATTTTTCATCTAAAAGAAGCTCGTCCGATTTCTGAATCATAAAACACACCATATGCACCTAAGTCTACTAATGTGAACTTATAATGAGCATCATATGCAGCCATAAGAACAATACTAAATATATTTTTTTGTTAATTAAAGTATTGGCTTTCTGAATTTGGTGGTGTTGCCTGAATCACTATGTGCTTGCCATCTATTGCACCTGAAAAATGGGGCATATTCCAAGTCTCTAGAAAATCTTTTATGATTTTCTTCCAGAGAGCTTCATCATGCAGGAATACTTAGTTAGGCATCATAATCTCAGGAATAATTTTACAGGTTTCCATGACAATTGCAAGACATGTAGATTCACCGATCCTGTAAGCCAAAGCAATAAATGAAGGCTGATCACCAGTAGCAAGATATCTGAAAAATCATATGTACATTACTCGCACCTCAACATTCATATTGGATACCTTAATAATCAACCGGAATTCTGGAGGTATTGCCTTCCAATTATTTTTCTTCAAATGTGAATGTAATATTCCAAAAAGTTTGTTCAACGTTTTCTAGTCCATTCTGCAATATCGAAAAGATATTGATGGGTCGGTGCACTTTGATTTCTTGAAAAACAATAGAACGCGATGCGCGTTCTATTGTTTTGCTAACCTCGAATTCTTTTGACGATTTACCTTTTAGAGTGTTGTAGTGAAAAATGGAAAAATGCTTATAATTCTGTTGAAAGTGATGAAGAAGGATATATAGAATGAGTATATTGTGCTGATAGAAAGAAGGGCGAATTTCGAGCGGAATTGGCTGAATAAACAAACATAAATGTCAACACTGAAAACCCTGTTTTCCTGTCTTTGAGGGGCCATATCTCCGAAACTAGTTGCGAGCCCCAAAAACTTTATTTGAATTTTTTGTTCAGGAGGCCGAAATACGTAAGTTCCACCAAAAATTTTTTAATTTCACGATGGAGCCCGCTTAACGGATAATTACCCCGATTTCTTTTGGGGGGGTGGACAAACTTGAGGAATTTTACGATCGATTTGGGATCTTTCACAATTTAAATTTTATAACATGCGTAAAAAATGTTATTCCCCGCCCCTGTTATTACGTACTGACATTCTATCACACAATATGGTGGTTCATGTTATGCATTTTCCGAAATAAAATAATTTGATAACCTACATCATCTTTACTGTGAGTACATTACAACTTATATAATTTAATCTCAGGAGTTTATTTATCATAAACATTGCCACTGATAAAGCACAACACTCAAAAAAAACCTACGCCTCTATTAACATAATTGTTAAATTGAAATTATATATTATTAGAATCAATAATAATTGAAGTGTCTCTCGATTCCCGATGCCGTAAGGGCTTTAGGCATATTTCTTAGAAATTACTCTGTAACATAGCATGAGATAACTCATTATATGGAAAATGTATCTATTTGGGAAAATAAAAGTAAAAAAAGTTTTAAGTAATTAAATACTCACCGCTAATAATAGGTTATTTTAATAACTAACATTTCTTTGGAACATTGAAGACACAATTTGAATCGTTTTTAGAAGCAATCACTGCTTCTGCTATTGAGATCTGTTGCCGTAACACTTCATAAACACTAACAATAAGAATTATTTAACTGTCAAAAATGTTCGTGAATGACAACTATACAGAAATAGCTGTTGCCACTTACCTGAGACCCATCGTTTGTCACTCAGAAATCTATGATCTCAATAAGACATTCTTGTATATAATCCACCATAAACTGGAATATTGAATTATTTTTCTTTCCTTCAATTTTACCTCATGACGTGTTTTTATGTATTAATTTTGGCGACTTGGTGGAGTAGGATGGTGAGATAGTTACCAGAGGTGTACTTCGATTTTTAATTAAGCGACAACATTGATATTACCTTGTATTATAAATTCTTAACTTTTGGCGGAAACGCCAATTAATTAGCAAAAAATGCTTATTACAAATTCCGACCAATATTTATTTCATTGCGGAGCGAATTCAGTGAAAATTTTCAACAAATTGTAAATCGAATTCATTATTCAAATGACAACCTTCACTTCATGAACGGGAAAACATTGCAGTTTTGATAATAAATGCGATATCGAGAGTCTAGGCTTCGAAGTTAGGCTGAATTCAGACAGATCCGAAATCCGATGGTACGACGATCTGAAGTTTTCTCTTAGATTGTGGATGAAATGTACCACAGAAGGGTGAAAAAGTCACTATTGTCTACATCTGAAATGGATGAAAATATATACGGAAACTGTGGGAAAAAACTGAGGTAATCGTTATGAAAAACAAAAAAAATATGATTTGGCCAAATGTTCAGCAGATATACAGAAATTGAAAAATAATATCACAATTTCGAAAGAACTAGTGCACACTTAAGAAATGACTCAATAAAGTTTATATCATGAATATCGAAAAGAATATGAAATTCCCTGCGAATAAAGTCCTAACGATTTGAACTAGCCCACATATCAAAATTGAGAAATGATGTGAAATGCCTAATGAATAAAGTTCAGATGGAAGTAACTCACTCTGACGAGTGTCCACTGAACGCTCTATGCCCTATGCACATGTCAAAAATCATATAACAGTGAACGTTATAATTCATTTCATTAATTTCAAGCATTCTCACATGAATACGATGGCTCATAAGATACAGAATTCCAACTGACTCAATCAATTACAGACGAATGCAGACGAATTCAGACGAATGATTGAGAAAAACTCTGATTGAATCAAGTCTAGAAGGCTTCAATGATTCTGATCAATTCCTCAACACCAGAATCAAGTCTGACGGAATGCAAAAATGCATACCAACCCAATGGAGATTAAGAAATCCATTGGAGCCCGCAACGAAATCATCAAAATAAACTCTGCAGGGAGTTTCACATTCTTTTCGATATTTATACTTTGTTGAGTCATTCCTTAAAAGTGCACTATTCCTTTCTAAATTCTATTATTTTTCAATTTCTGTTTTTCCTGAACATTCGGCCAAATTATTGTTTTTTTTGTTTTGTTTTTTAGCATATTTATAATAATCCCTATTGATCAACTTCATTCGTCTGGACTTTGGTATTAATTTACTCCTCATACAAATACAGTTCGGTATGCACCCAACTGGACTATTGAGTATATAATTTTCGAACTCGAACTTTTTCATGGGTTTCTCATGTTTTTCAGCTGGAACGTAGCAATCGTCGGAGTTTGACTGACTGGACTGTCATTCAGTTGGATCAATGATTCTGTCTCAAATCGATTCATTCTATAATTCAGGTTTGATTTTGATGATTTATTTTCATGTATCTGCTATGCATTCAGTTGCACGCATTTATTTTGACTTAATTAACTTAGTTGAAATAAAGGTTTTATATGATAGCGATGTATTCATCTAGGCCAGCCATACTCAACCTGCGGCTCGCGGGCCGCATACGGCCCGCCGGCCTTTGAGATTGGCCCTCTTATAGTTACAGTCAAAGTTTTTAATTTTCGTGCCTGTCAGAGTTATAGAGTTATTAAAATAACAGTTTTTTGGCATATCGATTATATTATAAAGGTAACAAGAACACTATCACAGGCTCCTTTCTGTTTATTGTGTTTATAGTCTCACAATGTCTTCCAGTTTTTCGAATGTAGATTTATAATATTACCATTTAGATTTTCAAGTTTTACCAACATGTATACACCTTATTACATAATAATGTGTTCATATTTCAATTTTGATTAATTTGTTTATTTATATTAATGTTATTTTGAAAATACATACAATTATTATTATCATCAAGGTCATGTATTGTATAGCTGGCTTTATTGTGAACACCTTTTCTTCTTTATGTTTTTTTATTTGATTCCTTAAACCTATGTTTATATGTTGTGCACGTATACAGTTGGTTATTGTACCTATTCTTACAAAATTTTGAACATGTATATCATGAATTGAGATGGACTCTAATGAACATTTCGAAAACATGTCTTTCAATATAGATGCTATGCATTGGACTAGATAATTGGCATTCATCTCCTCCTGCTTCATTCGGACTCTTGCCTATTTTCAGACTCAATCTATTCAAATCAAGTTCAACTTCGGTTCAAATAATCTATTTAGATATTTCATGAGTATTGAATTTTCCCAATGGAGTAGAATTTGTTATAACGGCAAAAGTTATCGAGTCAAGTGCTTCTACTGCGGCCTGAGGTGTACGATTGTTTGTTTGAAGTTTGGACTCAGCGTCAAATTTATCATGATGAATGCGAATTTTGGAAACTCAAAAATCCTTATTTCTGGCTCAAAAATTCCAAAAACATAGATCACGGGAATACTAGTAAAATTTGTTTGGAAAATGAAATGAATGTAGTGTTCATGCACTGTAAATATTTAGCTTGTTGTGTTGATTGTTCAATAACATGTGAAAGTTGCCCGATATGTGAAACATCCTTCGAATCTTTTTTGAGAATTTTAGTGTCATAAATTCGCGCATCAACAATTTTTTTCGTGATAAATCAGCTTGAGTGGGTACATTGTTTTTTTTTTATTTGATGACAGAATGTGAGAGGAAAGTCGACGGATGATAGCCTCACGCATATGAGAGGAAGGTCGACGGATGACAGCCTCACGTATGTGAGAGGAAAGTCAATGGATGATAGCCTCGCGCATGTGAAAGGAAAGTCGACGGATGACATCCTCGCTTTGCTTGTACTGAGTGATGAAATACCTGTTCATTCTGATTCGTACAAGTTAAGACTTGTTTTTGATGACCGTAGTTTTGGAGACTTGACTGATTGGATGCAATTTCGAATTTTTGCTCAAATATCTATTCAAATTCGAAGTGCCGCAATATGAAGAAGGTGAGATTCAGTGAGGAAAACAATCAAGTGAACCACTTGCATGTGTGGCAATTTGCATACAGACAATCAAGAAGCAAATTTTGGGAGTATCTTCCGATTAACCTAATGCGTTTCCAGAGACGCATCGCAGAATCATTCCGATCGATTGAACCGATTTTAGATCAATCACATCGAAAAACCATATATGCTGAAAGATTTGCACGTTCAATAGCACTGTTAAGAATGTCTTTTCATAATTAAAATATTTTTATTTATGCACTTGTTTCATTTACATGCCTTTATGACATCGAAATAAATTTGGTTTTATCGAAAAATGCACGTTTTTCACTATTTTCTTTCTGGATTTTTGGCATGTAAAATGAGTACCCTCACCGGTTTGTAGAACTTCAAATAACGGAGATAGCCTGTAAGGCCTTATAGGCATCGGAAATTGCTTAATTACGTTTCTTGACATTGAGACAAATCCCCAGATACCGGTTACATCTATCACAACACAATGCATTACAATCGCTGAAATTGCTCCGCTAACTTTCCAACGCTCGGTAATAAAACTCTCTGTACTAAAAATTCTACAGTTGGACTTCTGCACTTGGCAATAACAAAGCTCTCTTCAATAAGCTAGAAACTCCGATTTACTATCTGCTAAACTCGTTCCAGGAAAGCTTTCGTGCGTTCAGCCGGGTCTTCCGGTGGTTTGGGATGCGAGAATGGTTCCCTGGATCTGCTCTTTCAGCTCACTGGGTCTATTGTGGTCATTTGGGAGTTTGATGGATCTATTGATAAGGTGATCGAGGAAGGTGTGGAGGCTTTCGGCCAGATAGCAAAGACATCATCCACATAACGCAGCCAACACGTGGGCTTCAATGCAGATGTGTCAATGGCTTTAGACTCAAAATCTTCCATGTAGAGTTTTGCAAGTACTGGCGAAAGAGACCCATAGGGGCGCCCTTTACTTGTTTGTGAAATTTGAAAGTATGAACTGGACATACAATGACTGATGAGGTTGAGCGTGTCTTGGGAGATTTAATGTTTGGTTTTCAGAATGCTAAGTCTATCTGCTAAGGGGATGTTTGTGAAAAGCGATACTACATCGAAGCTTACCAGGATGTCTGTGGGTCGGAAGTTGACAGGTTTGATGATTTCTATGACATGGAATGAGTTTCGAACATAAGATGAGGATTGTTCTGCAAGGGATTGGAGAATGTTTGCGAGATATTTAGCTAGAGCTTGTGTTGGTGAGGCGAATGCACTAACTATGGAGCGGAGTGGAATGTTCGGCTTGTATATTCTGGGAAGGATATACATTCGAGGTGTACGTGAAGATTTTTCCCTAGGAATCAGAGATTTTTTCAGGTCAATCGGAATATTAGAGTTGTTGATGATATTTTTGTCCTTTTTCATATAGGTTGTAGGGTCTCTTGTACTTATTTGGTATTCAGGAGAGTTAATCTTGTTGGTTTATTACTGTAGTCTATGTTATTGAGGATTACGGTGGGGTTTCCCTTGTCGGCCGGGAGAATGATAATGTCGGGATTGTTACGAAGAATTTTGAGAGGTTGTTTTTCATTGGTGTCATTGGAATAAGGTGGAATTTTTGCTCTTCTCAGGGAAGAGGCGATATATTTCTGAGCTTCTTTGGCTGTGATTTCGGGAAGATGAGAGATAGCTGATTCTGTCTGAGTTATGATGGTTTCGATTGGAATGGATTTCAGAGTAACAGAAAAGTTGAAGCCTTTTGATGAAATCGCATGGGCATTGTCATCGAGCTGTTAGTTTATTCTTTTGTGTACTGGTCTTTTTAATGCTGATGTATTCAGCTTTGTCGTGGGATATTCGAGAGTGTTCCAAATGACTGAATGAATATTTGCCAGAGACAATTTCTTGAAGCACTGATAAAGAGACAAATTGGTGACTCTCTTCAAACATCATCATGAAACCGGACACAAAATCGACTTCAGCAACACGAAGAGCATTGCCACAGCAAAAATACTACACTCCAGAACAATTCGCGAAGCAAATAGAAATTGAAAAACGTCCTCAATGCCTTAACAAACGAGAAGACTCACAAAGGCTTCCCAATTCCTGGAAACCATTACTATCCCATCGAACAAATCCCTTAATTAATCCTCTCCAAACAAGACCTACATGGGGTACGACAGTTTTAACGTCGGATTCTCAAATAGCCATAAATACCATACCTCTATCCACAAAACCACAGTCTTCACTTTGTCAAGATGAGAGATGGGAGTTAAGAAGACTTAGGCCTCGGCACAAAGTCACTGAGGAGTCTTGAAAATGGCCCCAAAGTGGGAGCAGGAACGTCGACAGAAGAACGATTCCAGACGCGGTTAAACCAGAAGTTCCAGTCATCAGATATCCGACCGCGGAAGCCTATCCGAGCACACACACACACATATGTATGTATGTATGTATTGTGTTCATTATATGGAAAAGTTTTATGATATTTGGAAATAAATTTCCAAGATTAGGTATAGATTTATAAAAAAAGTGATAGGTGAATTGTCATTACATATATTTTTGTTGATTATATTAGAATCTGTATTACTGCCAGTATTGAAAATTATTTTATTAAGAAGTTTTTTAGGATAAGAGTTTTCGATTAATATGTCTCTGAGGAGTCTGAGATTTTTTTGTTTGGGAGAAGGGTGTATGTATGTATGTATATATATATATATAGTGGATTATTATAGCGACTGGAGAAATGTACAGTGAAATGGATAGCGGGGTCTCTCAGTCAGTCCAAATGAAAAATCTGTTTTACTTCGCCAAGCTTCCGCTTCTATTGTGAAGCTTCTTCAGGGCCTATAATTTATTGTTTTTTTTTTCTTATTAACATTGTTAACTATACTTACAGTAAAAACGTTGTAAAAATATTGAATTAAAAATAAATTGATAAAAAATATGTATACATGTTTGTTAAATTGTTTTTTTTTTGACAAATGTCATACCTTCTCATATATGTCATTTTTCACGTCTATGATGATTTGATCATTAATTCTACAGAGAGATGTATTGATTGAAAAATTTCAATTATTATGTTTTTGATGTAGTTCCAGTAAGTTACTGTATATGTTGCTGAGGTTATCAATGTCATTTCTTTTATTCATACAATTTGAAGATTTATTTATTTCGACCATTTCAAGAAAAAGGCGTTTGGAAATATTTTTTTCTGTACGTAAAATTTTAGTATTGGGGTAATTTGGTTTATGTCCTGTTTCTATAGAGTGTTGTGCTAATGCACATGATTTCTTATTGAGTTTTATATCACTTTTATGAGATGTTATTCTATCATTTAGAATTCTAGACGTTGTTCCAATATAATTTAGGTCACAATTGCTACAAGGAATGTTATAAATTACATTTGACTTTTTTGTAGTGTCAGTTTTATCTTTCAATTTAGTATTTAAGTTCTTTATAGTTTTCATAATTTTTTGGCATATTTTAATATTGTGTTCATTACGGAAAAGTTTTATGATATTTGAAGATAAATTTCTAAGATTAGGTATAGATTTATAAGAAAAAGTGATAGGTGAATTGTCATTACATATATTTTTGTTGATTATATTAGAATCTGTATTACTGCCAATATTGAAAATTATTTTATTAAGAAGTTTTTTAGGATAAGAGTTTTCGATTAATAGGTCTCTGAGGAGTCTGAGATTTTTTTGTTTGGGAGAAGGGTGTACTAATTTTTCTATTTTTTTCTTCAAACAGATTATCAAATTAATTTCTATTGTTTTTTTTATGAAAAGAGTAGTAATTGATATATCTTCCTGAGTTAGTAGGTTTGATATACCAATCAGTGATCAAGGAATTATCAGTTCTACGGATAACTCTTGTTTCAAGAAAAGGTAGGGTGTTATTATTTTCGATTTCGATAGTGGATTGCAGTTTTTGATTATAACTGTTGACGACATCAAGAATTTCATGAGATTTGTCAAAAGGTATTGCACAAATGATATCGACAACGTATTTCTTCAGAAAAGGAATTTTAAAACTGAGTTTAGGAAGTGTATTTTCCAAAAGATCATCCATTACATATTGTGCTAGAATAGGAGAAATAGTAGCTCCCATTGGTGTACCAAGAATTTGTTTTTGTGTAAAACAGATTTTTCATTTGGACTGACTGAGAGACCCCGCTATCCATTTCCCTGTATATATATATATATATATATATATATATATATATATATATATATATATATGTTAGCATGAAGATTCTCACGGACGAAGTATGATGCGTTGTTTTTTCGGGTTTCATTCCGTGTTCTGTGGTTTTGATCCTCTGAAGGATAATTCTCACAACGTTTCGGCAAAGTCTCATTTGCCATCTTCTAGGTGATGTCTTGAGTTTCGATCTCCGAACTCGACTAATTAATTCGAGTTCTACTTCTCAATATATAGGGGTGTTCATTGATGGTATCTTTGATCTGGGCCCCTCCCACTTTCTTCGTTGGTCCGCCTGCATTTGTCATCGTGTCTGGGTAATTACGTGGTAAGGTCCGATATTGTTCCTCTGGTGTAATCGGCTTGTCTTTGTTTAGTGATATAATGGATTTCCACGTTCTTGGTAATCTTTGGGCGTCGTCTCTCTTGTTCATGCTACTCGGTCGTTTCTCAATTTCGATAGCCTCTCTGATTGTTCGAGAGTAGAAGTTTTCATCGCTTGCTAATGTTTTTGTGTTTTTGAAATTGATGGTATGTCCTGTCTCCAATACGTGATTGAAGATGGAAGATGTGGTAACTTTTCCTTTCACTGATAGCTCATGTTCATCCTTGCGTACGTTGATCCGTCTGTTGGTCTGGCCGATGTAGGACTTGTTGCAGTCTCGACATGGTACTTCGTAAACTCCCTGGGACTCCAGTGGTATCTGGTCCTTCGGATTACGGAGTATCGATCTTATTGTACGTTCTGGTACGAACGAAGTAGCTATGTCGTGTTTGCGGAGAATTCTGCTGATTTTATCTGTGGTTCCTTTTATGTATGGTAGTCTGGTTGTTATGACCGGTGTTTCGGGGGTTTTTTGCTGTTTCGGTTTGTTCTTGGAAGCCGTTTTTATAATTCTCTCCGAGTAGTTATCCATTCGAAGAGTTTTCTCGATCGTGTTCCGCTCTTGTTTTTGATGTTCGTTGTCTGCCAATCTGATTGAACGTGTAATTAGTGTTTTTGCCACAGCGTGAATCTGTTTTGGGTGGTGATGTGAATTTGCGTTCAGGTATCTGTTGATGTTGCTTTGCGATATACCGTGTGGCCTAGCGTACCGTCGGGCTTTTTCATGATTAGAACATCGAGAAAAGCGAGCTTGTTGTCTTCTTCAATTTCTTTGGTGAACTTGATCCGTGGGTGGAGGTCATTCAAGTGATTGAAGAACCTTTCGAGTTCCTGATGTCCGTGTGTCCAAATCACGAAAATGTCATCAACATATCTCAGCCAGAGTTTTGGTTTCACGTCTGACATTGTTATTGCTTTGGTTTCGATCTCTTCCATGAAGAGATTAGCAATAATGGGTGACAGTGGTGAGCCCATTGGTGCCCCCTCAATTTGTCTGTATCTTTGATCGTTATAGATGAAATATGTGTTTTTTATGCAATGTTCAGCCAAGTCAATGATATGTTCTTCTGGTTTGTATTTCTTTTTGATTACTTCTAGTGCCTCTCTGATGGGTACCTGGGTGAATAAGGACGTTACATCGAAGCTGACAAGGATATCGTTCGGACTAACGGTTTGTGTTTTCAGCACTTCTATGAAATGGTCGGCATTGCGTACGTACGAATCGACCTGTTCCGCATGTGGTTGGAAAGCGTGGGCAATGTGTCTCGCTAATTGGTAGAGTTGGCGCACCACTATAGAGCTCAATCGTGAGCTCTATAGGGTCGCCAACTCACCAATTAGCGAGACACATTGCCCACGCTCTCCAACCACATGCGGAACAGGTCGATTCGTACGTACGCAATGCCGACCATTTCATAGAAGTGCTGAAAACACAAACCGTTAGTCCGAACGATATCCTTGTCAGCTTCGATGTAACGTCCTTATTCACCCAGGTACCCATCAGAGAGGCACTAGAAGTAATCAAAAAGAAATACAAACCAGAAGAACATATCATTGACTTGGCTGAACATTGCATAAAAAACACATATTTCATCTATAACGATCAAAGATACAGACAAATTGAGGGGGCACCAATGGGCTCACCACTGTCACCCATTATTGCTAATCTCTTCATGGAAGAGATCGAAACCAAAGCAATAACAATGTCAGACGTGAAACCAAAACTCTGGCTGAGATATGTTGATGACATTTTCGTGATTTGGTCACACGGACATCAGGAACTCGAAAGGTTTTTCAATCACTTGAATGAACTCCACCCACGGATCAAGTTCACCAAAGAAATTGAAGAAGACAACAAGCTCGCTTTTCTCGATGTTCTAATCATGAAAAAGCCCGACGGTACGCTAGGCCACACGGTATATCGCAAAGCAACACATACCAACAGATACCTGAACGCAAATTCACATCACCACCCAAAACAGATTCACGCTGTGGCAAAAACACTAATTACACGTTCAATCAGATTGGCAGACAACGAACATCAAAAACAAGAGCGGAACACGATCGAGGAAACTCTTCGAATGAATAACTACTCGGAGAGAATTATAAAAACGGCTTCCAAGAACAAACCGAAACAGCAAAAAACCCCCGAAACACCGGTCATAACAACCAGACTACCATACATAAAAGGAACCACAGATAAAATCAGCAGAATTCTCCGCAAACACGACATAGCTACTTCGTTCGTACCAGAACGTACAATAAGATCGATACTCCGTAATCCGGAGGACCAGATACCACTGGAGTCCCAGGGAGTTTACGAAGTACCATGTCGAGACTGCAACAAGTCCTACATCGGCCAGACCAACAGACGGATCAACGTACGCAAGGATGAACATGAGCTATCAGTGAAAGGAAAAGTTACCACATCTTCCATCTTCAATCACGTATTGGAGACAGGACATACCATCAATTTCAAAAACACAAAAACATTAGCAAGCGATGAAAACTTCTACTCTCGAACAATCAGAGAGGCTATCGAAATTGAGAAACGACCGAGTAGCATGAACAAGAGAGACGACGCCCAAAGATTACCAAGAACGTGGAAATCCATTATATCACTAAACAAAGACAAGCCGATTACACCAGAGGAACAATATCGGACCTTACCACGTAATTATCCAGACACGATGACAAATGCAGGCGGACCAACGAAGAAAGTGGGAGGGGCCCAGATCAAAGATACCATCAATGAACACCCCTATATATTGAGAAGTAGAACTCGAATTAATTAGTCGAGTTCGGAGATCGAAACTCAAGACATCACCTAGAAGATGGCAAATGAGACTTTGCCGAAACGTTGTGAGAATTATCCTTCAGAGGATCAAAACCACAGAACACGGAATGAAACCCGAAAAAACAACGCATCATATATATATATATATATATATCATGATATCAATCACAATATATCATAATAGTTTCTCCAGTTTATTAAATTTTATTATTCAAGTATTCAAATCAAAACAAGGGAATTCGCGTCGTGCATGCTTCTCACTAAAAGTTAGCAATATCCATTGCTGTTGAAATATGGAATGAATTGGAATCTGATTTGAAAGACCAGCCATCAGCTGTAAAAAACCTTGTTTTTCAGGCGTAGAACAATGGCCATGGGTGGTGCTCATTTTGCAGCAAATATGTTAGACCATAGGTTTCTTGGAGAACAAATGTACAATGTTCAGAAAGAACAAGCTCATTAGTTCAGCAATGAGATAAACCCACAATTCTCACCATTAACTATGGCATTAACTATGGCATCAATAACTAAGTGATAAACATAGTAAAATTGTATTCGTAATCTAGAGTCAGATATTCACTTCTAGCGTGTAGCAGCCGACTTCAAGTCAAGTATATGGAATAAAGATACCGAAGCTCTTGAATCGCATCGAATGCGTAAAACTAAGAGGCTTACAAATGCTGCAGGGCTGGATACGAGTAGTGTTATTCGTAGCAAAATTAATAGCATGTGGCAAGTATGAACGCGGTATTTGGTTTTTAAAAACAGGAAAATCATATTTTAATGAATACCCACGTAGTTAGGTATTTTTTGATCCATTCATAATAAATACATCACTTTTATTATTATCTGATGTTCCACAAGTATGTGACAATCTGGCTATAGCGTATTTCAAAATTTTACCACGCCCCTGATGACGTGCAACAGTTTTCAAATTGTAAGAACTTTAGCTAGGTGATCTCAAATTCTCTGAGAATTCAAATTCAGCTGGAGGTTCGAGGTGTCTGAACACCTGAAACCATGTTAGACATTGTCGACCTCATTCAACCTAATATATACGTTTTAAAATTATATGAAGATAAATACTCCATAAGAACCTTATCAAAACAAATCTGTTCTCAACAATTGAAATAACAAAACTAAGTCATAGCCAGCATTGATCTCTATTGATGCCTCCCTGTGCAGCAGAAGCAAGACCAAGGCTTGCCCCTAAGTCCATGCACTAACAGAGTTCGCTTTGTGTGCTTCATTATGACTATATTATCATTCCATACAGGAGAAATGGTGTTTCCATTGTATATGTGAAAAAGTGAGGCTGAACTGAAATTTTTTATTTATGACAAGACAAATACTTCAAATCAGTTTCGCTCAATGAACTTGAGACTCATCTCCTTTTCTAACATTTTTGTTCACTTCGGATGGGATCTCCTAGAAGAAGAGGATGTCTGTTCATCAAATAATAAGAAAAACAAAAAAAATCTACTGGGTCTCTCAATTCAGCAATCATGTTGATCAAATAGTAAATGAAGGATGAAAAAGCTCGAACTGAACAACTTCCACAGAATAATTGCAGAACATTCCCGATTCCACTAATGGGGAAAGATATTTTCCAAAATTGAATAAAATATAAAGTTATCTACGATCTAGGAACACCAAGGTTATTCCCAGACATGTCAACCATGAAATGTGGCAGTCGTTCAGCATTACGGCAAAGAAATCCTCAAGAGAAAAATCTATGTCCTGTTAGGAAATCGAACCCACTACCTCTCGCTCATGAGTCCAGCACAGAATCATAGCGCCAGCTCCCTCTTATTATTTGATCATTTTATTTTTGAATACAGTATAGAGAAATTTGACGCAGTATTGATCGCTCTTCAGAAAAAGTCACTTCGAAAAATCAGTGTTTACCAGTGACAAGTGCACCAATTTCATTTGAAAGTGAGTGTTTTGATTGTTTTTATGCTTGTCTTTTGAGTTTCCATTCCAAGATTTTCAATCGGATGAATTGAATTCAAAGCCGGTTGAATGATTCCTCGAATGTTTTGCTCAGATTGAATGTTTCACACCTTGGAGGGGGCGAGGCTTTTTCGTTGAATTCGAAGCAGTTCATTTCCAGTTCATGTTTTTTATGCACACCTTTGGAGGGTTGCCCCTTTTATTGAATTCAAAGCGGTTTATTCATTTTCAATTTAATAAGATAAATTTTTACACCTTTGAAGATTCTTTTTCGTTAAATTCAAAGCGGTTTAGAGAGTTGAATTCAGACAAATGTTTCAATGTCACCCTTGGTTGGGAGAGTGTTCGTATAATTTGTAATACAAAAACTTTTTTTTTTATTTTTTAATTTTCTCAGAGATGGATCTACAAAAGTTGAATGCGAAATCGGTCATAACGAAGAGGAAGCCTATTATCAAAGTGGTAGATTTACCAATAGAGACACCGCAGAGAATAACTGCAGCCAAAATTGTAAAGGGGAGATTTGGTGAGGCGGTACTGCTAGATTTGGGCGTGAACGTGACTTTTTGCCGCAGTGAGTGACAGAGGACTATCCCCCCATCTAGAAGAATTTACGTCAGGAAAATACGCCATCATATTCAAGGGATTGATGGACATTGTAAAGCCCAATAGTGTCGATTCATTCGAAATTGTAGAACATTAAGGTTAGTGTTTTTTTCGTTCAGTATACAAAAAATTTGTGGTTCTTTTTAATATAACTGAAAAAGGTTCTATCCACCGCACCTCATGAAAACATAAAACCCAATCATGTCGCTTCATTTGAACGCTCACAACGTTTTCAGCATCAAGCAAGTGAAAATAGTCTCAAGTCCACATGACGACAAACGTAAATTAACCCCCAAATCATCTGACACTTTACCCTGGGGGCACTATAGCTTGAAATGAGGAGAGATTTGGATTTTATTGATGAGACTCATCGATTTTGTTCTAGTTTGAATATGGTTGGTAGAGGTATGAAAATTGCCAACACCATGCCAACTTTGCAAGAATTGACCGAAAGCAAAATTTGTAGGACTGTTGGAGAAATCAATGGAAAAAAACTAGGAATTGAAATTCGGTATTGCAAAAACATGCCAAGTACTTGTTTTTTTATTATACCAAAAGAATTTAAAGAAATACTAAATGTAAATTGCATTAGAGAATTAAAGAAATGAATGAGAAGAAATTATCATTTTGCAGACTCTCATTGGGACTTTTTTTTTGAATTTAAATTTATAGCTAACATAAGATATATATGAAAATGTATTTAGGTCTTATCATATTATTGCACAAGTTTTTCCATATCATTGTACACGTTGATATAATTTCATATTATGAAAAAATTATGTATATTCATAGTTTTTTTCACATTTTTCGTACACACACGTTGATATAATTGAAATATAAATATATATTGAAATTTTGGTATTTTATTACAAATAAAATGTTATAACATTCTATCATTTATTACATAAATCATCTACAAATTTTTGTTTATAATAAAATAAGTATTCTCGTAAGCCATTATCATTCAGGCTATCTAAAGCTGAGGCTTGACAAAAACCTTCTATAATTTCTTCCAAAGTGAAATTAGTTTTATTTTTACGTAACCATGATTGTTTTATGTTGAAAACGCCTCGATAATAGTCACAAAAGTTAATAGAATCCAGCATAGCGATGCGGTCAGAGAGCACACCAAGGTGAGTATTGAGTATATCGTTTACATCTTCTTGAGACAGCTCCATGTTTGCGACAACCTTGGAAATGGAAACTCGTTTGGAATGTTTGGTATTACTTTCGATGTATTGTGTGACGTAAACGTAATCCCCACAACGTGTTGTGATTGGATCAAATTCGTCTACATAGATGTCGATTTGTGAATCAAAGAAATTTTCCTTTATTTCTTGCAGGATTTCATTGAGGGTCGCCCATTCAAAAGAGGCGAAATTAATATAACGAAAGGAGAACTGTTGCTTCAAAATTATGCATGAGCTAGTCTAGATGGACTTAGACCGCATCGAATTTCATATGCTTGCATAGGGAAGCACATCAACAGCAATTGTGATCGTTTCGTGTCATCATTTCGTATCGCTCTAACGCTTTGTCTATGGCATCCAGAGTTTCGTTGTAGTCTTCACACTCATCACTATCGAACATTGCTTCACAAATGTAACCACTATCGACAGATACTTTTGTTTTCAAACTGAATAAGCATTGGCGTTTGCATGCGCTTTCATAGCCTCATATCACGTGAACAATTTCAGCTCTGAGTGAGTGTAGACTTGAAGAAAACAACACGTCAGGAAGGCCCCTCTCGATACAATTACCGTGTGCTCGTTTTCCATAATTTTCCATATAAAATCAATGTTTTCGATCCAACTGTTGTGTGTGACATCCAAACCGAGCCATTTGACATACATTTTTCTTCCTTTTATTCTCAGCACTTTTTCCATCAAATAAACATCGGAGTTGGCAGTTTTTTGCAATTCCTCTGCATAGAAAGCTCCCCTAATAGGTGCACTCTTCATATCTTCCAACATGAATGTGGCTGGGTTGGTAATATCAACCTTGATAATTTTGGAGAGCTCTGTAGTCCAATTGGGTTTGTAACTCTTGTCGAAAACATGTTTCGCTTTCAATATGCGCACAATATCGCCGACTTTGAATTTCCTAGGTCCTGCTATTTTCAAGTGAGAATACACCGATTTCAGAATTTCTTTTTCATTCTTCGAATGACGTGTATCATTGTAGCATTTAGTGATTTCAGGTAAGACATTCAACCATTTGTAGGTGCCATTCATTTGAAGAGTCTTTCTTTCAATGTTCTAATGACACGTTCAGCCATAGAGACCTTCATGATGATGTATGTGCTATAATGATTAATACCATGAGTTTTCATAAGACTTTGGAATTTTTTATTGTAGAACTCAGCTCCCTGATAGCTTTGAAGATGTTTCGGGCATCGCTTTGTGTCTGCTAAAATATCTGCAAACGATTTGGTAATTTCCTCTCCCATTTTCGATATTAGCGGACGAGTCCAGACAAATTTCGAAAAACAATGTAGAACGACTAGAATGACTTTGAAATTTCGATTTTGAGAACCGTACGGATGCATTTCACTCAAGTCCATTTGCCGCAAATCATCCAACCCCTTGATTATGGTTTGACGTCGTGGAAAGTTTTTGCGAGCTGACTTGTGCAGTTCATTCACTAATTGACGTTTCTCTCTTGAATGTCTTTTCATTCTTATGGTAGAAACTACACTGAGATTTCTACTTGATCAAGTCGAATATTTCTGCTCGAGATTCAATCGAGGCGTATATGTCATTTCTCATTTTAATGATATCATTGGTATGTTGGAATAATGTCGATTCCACTATTGAATTTGTATCTTCGAACTTTTTCTGGAAACCATTCAGTTTGTCAGTCAAGGTAGTTGTAAGTTTCTTCATTTCCATATGATACCGATTTACGAGAGTCTTAATTAAATCGATATCATTTTTGTGTTCACCCAATGCACCTTGAATATTTTCAATGTTTGCAGTATAATGATTATATTGATCCGTACTTCCTTGTGTCATTTTCACCATATTCTCATAAAGAGTTTGAAGTCGTTTGTTCAGTTCATAGTTCACTGAAGTTATTTGCTGTCGATGTTGGATACCCTGATTCTCAATAGATGTTTTAATTTTTTCAACAAGTTCATCAACATATTGTTTATTGGTTGCATCCCCAGCATCTGTTGGTATCTTTACATTACATAATTTCAAATCATTAAAATCGATATCACCATCCGGAGTGTGTGGGAGCGCATTTCCCCTAGATGCCGATTGATTTCGCCATCTTTTACCGCTGGGACCGTTGTTGTTGTCACTACGTCCAAACTTATCGACAACCATTGTGAAAATGTTGATGTGTGTAGCAGCGCACCCTATCTTATACAATTATATTTGCCTTTTTGAGTTCACTTAAAATGGCAATAATCTCATTGTCATGTGAAGTGTTTCCAGCATCTCTAGATGCTATCAATAATTTGAGACGTTCGCACAGTTCGTTGGGATCATCCCAATAAATGAATTCCATGGGATTGGTATTGAATGTCATTGCGGTAGGTGAATCTGACATTACAGTAGGTTGTTGTAAACCTGTATCCGATTTATTTCTAGGAGGAAACATTGGTCTTATTATTTCATTGTACTTGTACCTCTGAGTTGGTGGTATACTTTTCAGGTACATCAAGAAATATGAGTTTATATATACCAGGTGTTTCTTCCGGTTATACCCAGCCATTTTGATGCTACCAGTACGTTTGTCGAAATCCATTTCTTTTTGACCGAGAAACCATTTTGAAGATCCTTCATCATATATGGAACCATATACCTTATCGATTTCCTTGCTTTTTTCCCAATGCTTTATAATGTACGATTGAGTCATTATCGGATATTGATCGATATATTCATATAAAACTTGCTCATTTATACCACCCGGTTCATCATCGACGCTGAGGGAGCAGTCACTTTCATCAACATCTTCGAAAGATTAAAATGGAGTAGGTTCTGACTGCTGCTCTTCCACTTTCTCTTCTTGTTTGGGTTCAATTTTTGTTTCCATTAGTATAGACGGGATCGTTTTATTACCAATTTTTTTCAATGGCACCGAAAGAGGTTTGAAGAATTTTCGCAACGACTCATCTTCTTCAGACTTGGCCAATTTCAAAACCAAATACATTTTTCGAATTACGCGCGCAATTTCGATTTTATTCTTTCGAATAACATCAACTTCTTTGCTCAACGGCTTCATGATGACAGATGAAACTATATTACACCTTGTGTATACTTATATATTTGTCGAATCCTTGACGATAGCGGCCGGCATTCATATCAAAATCTTTATTCCATATCGATCTTGCTGTCTCCAGCATTCCGCACACAATTTTTCAAATTCTTCGAAAGACATGTCGGGGGAGACGTGTTCATCGAATACATGTTTCAAATTGATTTCATCCTGCTTGAAGAGTATAATCATATTGCAATTGTCCGGTATCAATTGTTTGGGGATTTTCGAGTATGTTTGACAAAGGTAGATGGCGTCAATGTTTTTGGGTCTACACATGGAATAATATTCTCGAATTTTCTGCTGCCCATCGCATGCAACATCATCGAAAATGAATATGGAATTTGATTTGGCGTTGTGAAGACTTATTATTTCTTCATTCTGTCTAAACGGAAAATAGCCCAAAGATTCCCAAGATTTCTTCAATCACTTTATATTTCGGTTGATATAACGACTTTGAGTATACGTAAATATTTTCGAATTTGGCACCATTCGGGTGGAATAACAGCGTCAACATAGCGTTCATCTTTCCGCAACCGCTTGGTCCGCAAATGATGGCACGAAACGTATTGGGTAATAATTTGCCGTTCTTCCCCACCATACCGCCGTTGACTTCATTCAGAAAGTCTAAGTTTTCAATGGGTAATGACTCGTCTTGTTGAACGACTTCCATGTTGATGTTGAACAACGAGTGCGCCACGGTTATAAGATTGTACACACCGCTGTCATTCTTAATGATGACTTATAAGTGCACTACGGTTATAAATGAAAAAGATTGTACACACCGCTGTCATTCTCAATGTTGACTTACTGCGGTGCAGGTGTCGTCATTTCGTTCATCGATAAGCTCCCGTTTGAATTACATTTACCTGGATATCAGTATTGTGGACCTGGAACAGGTCTCCGCGAAAGATCAGCGTTCGGTCAGGAGGGTATTAACGGTTTAGATTCTGCTTGTCGTCAGCACGACTTGGCCTATTCGGAGAACAAGTCTTTGGAGGATCGTCATGAGGCTGACTTGGAATTGGAGAACAGTGCGTGGGAGATTTCAATTCCAAAGACGCTAGTTTGGGGAGAAAGCAGCCTCTTGGCTCGTAACTACAACCATAAAGACTGAAACTCGGTATGGGTATGACCTCTCTGTTAAATCAGTAGGGGCTTAGGAAAAATGAAACGCTCCTGTCGAGTTTACTGCACTAACTAACTGTATTACGGATTACATGGAGGCAAAAGCATGAAACACACAGGATGTCATATTACTTACTAGTCATAGCCAACAGATGGCGCAACTGATATGAATTTATGAATTTTTGATATAGTAAACATATTCCAATACCCCCACTTATCAAAAACAACAAACCTTTGAAATGTAAACGTAAACCTGTTATATATATAAAAATAAAACTTCAGTTTTCTAGCCCTAAACATTTTACAAATTTAGCAAATTTACAATTTTGCAAATTTTTTGTTAAAATATCTGCTATCATCTCATCGGTTGGCAGATATTCAATTTGTATTATTTTATCTAATATAGCATTTCTCACAAAATGATGTCTAATATCAATGTGCTTAGATCGATCATGAAAAATTGGATTGATAGACAATTTTTGGGCACTTTGATTGTCATTAAACATTAACACACAATCTGATTTACCAGTTAATTCAAAAATCAAGTTTTTTAGATACATAGCTTCTTTTGAAGCCTCACTGAGGGCCATATATTCAGCCTCTGTACTGGAGAGAGCCACGGTTTTTTGTTTAGAACTTTTCCATGATACACAGCCACCAGAAAGCTTGAAAACGAAACCAGTATATGACTTTCGGTCATTTTTATCAGAACCCCAGTCTGCATCTACATATCCTTGCAGATCAAGATTATCATTCTTAAATGTCATATGATAGTTTTTTGTACCTTGCAGGTATCTGAGTACCCTTTTGGCACATTTCCAGTGATATTCAGTGTTGTAAGTGTTAAACTGACTTAAAAAGCTTACACAAAACGAAATATCAGGACGTGTCAATACTGCTAGGTACATTAAGCTACCAATTAGTCTTTGATACAAAACATGTTCATTTTTGTTACTTGAAATGCTTGCATTGAAATCGAAATTATCCAAGGGAGTAGTAACACTCTTACAATTTACCATATTGAATCTTTTTAGTACTTGATCAATATATTTTTCTTGGTCCAAAAAAATACAGTTTTTCTCATAATCTCTACGAATTCTCATACCAAGAAACTGTTTCACTTCACCAAGATCTTTGATTTTGAATTCTAATGTCAATTGTTTTTTTAAGATTTCTGTGCCTTCAGTATCATTTGAAAAAATCAAAAAATCGTCTACATACAAAGCAATGACAGTCAGGAAATTGTCCTTCCTTTGTGTGTATAAACATGGTTCAAAGTCTGATTTTTTAAAACCTAGTTTAAGCAGTACTTGATCAACTTTTTGATTCCATGCTCTTGACGATTGTTTCAAGCCATAGACAGCTCTGTTCAATTTACAAACTTTACTTGCATTATAATTATCAATACAACCTTCTGGTTGTCGCATGAAAACATTTTCTTTTAAATGACCATTTAAAAAAGCGGTTTTAACATCCAGGTGTATCACCTTCAAATTCAATTTCAATGACAAAGCTAAAAGTAATCTTAGACTAGAAAATCTAATCACAGGAGCAAAGGTTTCATCAAAATCAATGCCAGGTTTCTGCGTGAACCCTTTTGCTACAAGACGCGCACGATAACTAACCTGATCTTCACCATCACATTTCTTTTTAAATACCCACTTGCACTCCACCACTGTAGCTCCTTCAGGAGGATCAACCAAATCCCATGCATGATTTTCTTCAAAGGAACTCAGCTCCTCTGCTATGGCTTGTCTCCAACACTCAGCGTCTGATCTGGAAAGAGCTTCGGAAACCGTAATCGGCACATCTTCGAGTTCAGTGTCACCTATACTCATATATGTGACATAATCGTCTAGAATTCTTGGTTTTCTGTCCCTCTCAGATCTTCTTACTGGTGTCTCTGGGTATGGTGAGTTTTCAATATTTGATGGGACATAATCACTATCATTTGGATCTGTATAATACTCAGAATCCACTGTTACGTTTGTTGATGTCTCCAATACCTCTTCACTTGATTCACCAGATTCCCCCACTGAATCTGATAATTCTTCCTGTGTTTGAATAGTAGATAAAGGAAGAGAGCACCTTTTCCTATCCTTTTCTATTATAATCACATCCCTACTAGTGACAATAGATTTGTCTTCTGGATCAAAAAGTCTGTTACCTTTTATGTTGTCACAAAAACCAACAAGAGTCATTTTCCTTGACTTTTTATCCAATTTGGTTCTCTTCTCCTTAGGAATGTGCATCATTACTTCACTGCCAAAAATGTATATGTGACTAACATTTGGCTTTTTGCTAGTCCAAACTTCGAAAGGGGTTTTCTTGTGGAGTCCTGTTGCAACACAACGATTGCGTAGGTATATAGCAGTGTGAACGGCCTCGGCCCAAAAGCACTTATCAAGTTCTGCATCAAAAAGTAAACACCTAGCCTTCTCAACAATAGTTCGATTCATCCTCTCAACCATGCCATTTTGTTGAGGGGTGTAGGGATTTGTTGTTTGGTGTACGATGCCAGACTTGCGAAGAAACTGTGAGAACTGTTTATTACAAAATTCACCACCATTGTCCGTCCTGAGGGCTTTCAATTTTCTGTTAGTTTGATTCTCCACTAAATCTTTAAATTCTATAAAGAAATCTATAGCCTGATCTTTAGTTTTAAGGAAGTATACAAAACACATCCTACTAAAGTCATCCTCAAATAACAAGAAGTATCTGGATCCCCCAATAGATGGAACGTCCATAGGGCCGCATAAATCAGCATGTACTATTTCTAACAGTGAGCCTGCTCTGTTGCCCTTACTTTTGAACGGTAATCTGGATTGTTTACCTTCACAACAGACTTCACATACTTCATTGCTGTTCAGGTTTCCATTAAAAACAAGTCCTTCAACAGCTCCTTGTTGCATCAACCTCAAGTCATTGTAGTTTAGATGAGCAAATCTTCGGTGTAAAACGTCACCTGTTACTGTCAAGTTTGCTACTGCCTGCTGGTTTGGAATTTCAAATTTCAACTTATAGACATTCTCCACATTTTCAGCTTCGGCCACCAGTTCACTCTGTTGGTTGTAAATCTTGCACTTGTTATCATCAAATATAACAGTATTGCCATTTTTCACCAACTGACTAACAGATAGTAAATTTGTAGTTATTTCAGGGACATAAAAGGCATTCTTGATGACAACATTCTGCTGTTTGTCACTGACTATGGTTTTTATGTTTAGTTCTCCAGAACATACCACTGGGACAGTAGTCTTGTTCGCCACCATGATTTCAGTCGTACTTATATCATAACTGATATTTTCAAGCCAATCTTCTCTTGCTGTCAGGTGCAAGCTGGCACCTGAATCCACATACCAGTCTCTATCATTAAATTGTCGACTGAGAAATACAGCACTGAATGCGTGAGATGTCCTTGACTCGCAAGGTTTATCGTTTTGCTTGTTTTTATCCATCTCAGACAGATTAGTAGGACATTTATTCATAAAATGGCCTATTTGTTTACACCTAAAACATCTGACAGGCTTTCTGTCATCCATCTTGGACTTTGTGGAACTTGTGGTGTTGCCATCTCGACGTTGACCCTTGAACTTGGTTTTCGTAGCAAAAGCACTTCCCGATTTTCTGCCGCTGCTGCCATCTGCTCCGATATCTATCAACTTAGTTTTGATGGAATCTGTGGTAATGTCGAGCCCCGAGTGCTCTATAGCCATTATCATGGGTGCAAACCTCTCAGGTAATCCCGCCAAAAGAAGGGACCCCACCCAATTATCGTCAATCTTAAATCCTGTTACTCGTAATTTCTGCGATGTTTCTATCACCTGATTAACGTATGATTCCATTGAATCACAATATTCAAGTCGCAAGGAAATTAGTGTACGTAGCAAACTGATTTTTCTCGTAAAACCGGTATCGGCGTACATCTTCTTGAGCTTCTCCCACACCTCTTGGGCTGTTTCTGCTTCCTTCACATGGACATACAAGGACGTATCCAGCGTCAAAACCAATTTTGCCTTTGCTTTGGCAATATTGGTGGTATCAGTCTCTGTGCCATCGAGGGTTTTTGTCAGTCCCTCGAGCACAAGGAAGTTTTCGACTGCAAATGCCCAGTCTTCATAATTCTCACGACCAGAGAGTTTTGGCACACTGGCTATATAATTCACTGCCATTTTTCTTGAGTTTTGTACAACTTGACGACGTTATTTTCACTACTTCCGCGAAACCGACTATACTGGGCCCATAACCTGTTAAATCAGTAGGGGCTTAGGAAAAATGAAACGCTCCTGTCGAGTTTACTGCACTAACTAACTGTATTACGGATTACATGGAGGCAAAAGCATGAAACACACAGGATGTCATATTACTTACTAGTCATAGCCAACAGATGGCGCAACTGATATGAATTTATGAATTTTTGATATAGTAAACATATTCCAATACTCTCGACGCAACATTCTTCAAAAAGTTTTTAAAAATTGGAAGCCGCATCCTAGGAATGTTAAAAAATCTTGTGCTTCGGCTTTGCGAGCTACTAAAATGGCCCTGATTGGAGCTGGAGGACGTAAAAACATAAAGATACCGAGAATAATACCTTTCGATGCAGAGCCTGGAGAAATCCTACCACTTATACCTATATTCGCTGCTCTTTCGGCTTTGGGTTCGATAGCAGGTGGAGCAAGCGCCATAGCCAAAACCAAAATCGATTCTGAAAATGCCAAAAAGAAACTGAAAGAAAATCAACGTCATAATCAAGCTATGGAACACGTGATCCGTTAGCAATTTGCGGTCCTCGGCCGCGAGAATGCGCTGTAATCAACTTGGACACTCAGTTGAATGCCGGCACTCATTGGGTAGCTTACAACAAAAATGGCAATACTGCACAATATTTTGACAGTTTCGGCAATTTGAAACCTCCAATGGTGCGATATCTTGGAGGAGGTATAACACTCATATAATAATGATCGATACCAAAATTTCAATCAGAGTAACTGCGGCCATCTCTGCATAAAGTTTTTACTCCAGAATTTCGACAAACGGTTATCAAAAAAGGAGTTCGAGAGATTAGACTGATGCTGAATAAAAAAATATACCTATCGACTATTTGATAAGGGAAGCAGGACCTTGGGAACTACTAGATGTGTGGCATAGATTACCGAAAGACTACCAGCATCGATTCGCTTTGCAAGTGCGTCTACCGTGTTTCATTCATTGTCTACGTGAAGAGACTCCAACGCCGTCCCTACAAAAAGCAATGTGTTGTGGTCCTGTTACTTCACAAATAGAATGTTATTACCGTCAAAAATAAATGTTTTTTCGCATGTTGTTTCAAATTATTTTAGCAGGAGTTGCAGGCTACACTGTATCAGGTGAGATTTGTTGGTGCTGCATACCCGTGACTGATGAATCAGGGAAAGTCGTATTTCAGCATGCAGCACGTTAGGAATCCAAATTTTAATCTTCTAACAATGTTTTAATAGAAAAATTTCAATTGTCAACCCAAAAGGGCACTGATTTTAACTTTGATGTTTATTCAATGTAATGTCTCACGATTATTTGTGATTGTGAAGATCTTCCTGTAAATACCTAGACGAGTAAGTAATTCAATTCTAACCTTCAATCCAATTTTCGACTATTACTCACTTGCAGGTATAGCACTGAAGATGGCTTAATAGCCGAAAGCGCTCTGCGATTTTTAAATAAATTTATTTACACGAAATACGACTTTCCCTGATTGATACACTGTATCAGTCATATCTATGATATTAACGCTAACGAGTCGTTCTTCGACGCTTTCTATCGATTTCAATCCACCAATTCGATTGGATTCAGATTCGGAATACAGTTTGGCTCTGCTGAGTTTCCATTCGTACAACAGTATACCCAACATTGAGGATGGTACGAAATTCTACTACTATGAAAACGGCAAAGAACCAAAAAGTATCGATGTCCCAAGTGGGTCTTACGAAATAACTTGAGAACTTGATAAAGAAACAAATCTTACCGAAAACGTTCAAGGACAACCCAGAGGAATTTTTCTATCTCAAGCCAAATAATAACACATTGAAAAGTGAAATATTTTGTCTCAAGCATTCAATCGATTTCCGACCGGTCAACAGTCTGGGTCGCATTTTGTGATTTTCTCTCCTCGAATCCAACACTCATCACGCATCCGATTCGCCTGTGGATATCATTGAAATACGCACCATACACATAGCACATAGCAACATTACGTTTGGAGCCTTCTACAACAGCACACCGTCTCATACGATATATGAATTTGCTATTGGTGTTGATCCTGGGTACGCAATTGACGAAGCGCCTAATCACCTCATTTATCTGCCTATTGCTCATAGAGACGAAATAGGTATTATTACTTTACGAGTGCTCGATCAAGATTCCGAACCGATCGATTTTCGCAACGAAAAAATAATCATTCGTTTGGAATTGAAGAAAAACTATGGTATTACTTATCTATAAGAACAACTCGCTGCCATACCCCACCTCAGTCTTCAGCAAGACATTCAACCAGCAACAGCAGCTTCTACGCCAACTACTGTCGGTGGAAAATGAATTATATTTGGAATCTCTTGGTCAGCATGTTGTCCAATCATGTGTTCAACATTTTCCGAAAACCTCAAAACGATGAGTCTATACAAAAGGTGGAGTGGCAAACCTATTATCCTTATGTCAAATCATTTCGCACAATGACGTAATTGAAATCAATATATCAATCGGATGCCTACGATGCCTTGTACGACAGCTTGCTATTCATCAGTGGAAAAGTTGAGAGAACTGGAGGAGAGGGCAAAGTAGCTTTCGTAAACAATGTTGCTGCTTTCACGTTTCAATCTGCTAGTTATGAGCAAAGCGGCAAGGAACTGGAAACGGTTCGTGAAGTTGAAATTGTTAGTACTGTCAGAGGTTTTCTCACCTACACCAATGAAGATATCAAGCACATGGCCATCTCTGGTTGGACTTTTCCCGACAGCGTGGGAGTCATCCACACGACTCATCTCACATTTAACATGCTCATACCAATTAAGTACTTTTTCAGTATTTTCAATGATTATCAATTTGTTTCCTATGGTAAACATTCAATCCGTTTAGTACGAGCTGGAGATGATAGCAACTGTTTCAAGATGGAAGAGCTCTCCGGTGCAGCATCAGGGACGAAAACAGAAGTTAAATTGGAAATTGAAAATATCGAACTCAAAGTCAAACGCATTTTTCCACATGATCAAATAAAATTGCAGCTTTTGAAGGCCATCCAAGCTGACACTCCCATTCTCATACCGTTCAGAAAATGGGAACTCCATGTTGCCAAGGTGCCAAAAATGAAATATGGGCTGTCAAAACTTCATCGTTTCTCGAAAGTCCTCGCTTCGTAATTGTATGTTTCCAAAAAGATCGTGATTACACCATAAACGCTGACTCTGAACGGTGAAAATTATCCCAAGGAAAATATGCATTTGAATTTTGCAAAGGGGAAAAATTCGCGAGCCTATTTCAATTACACGAAATTTGGTATGAGCTACAAAAATACCAATCAGCATAATCCCCTTCTTTGACAAATATTTGTTTGTCATCGATTGTTCTAGAAGGGATGATAGTATCAAGAGTTCCAGTGTTTATGTGAAGCTTGAAATCGAGGCATCTGAAGGATTTCCCAATATACTAGAGCCTATTGTATTATTGTACACGACACTGTCATCGAGCACCTCTCCCTCGGTGAAATCATCAAGAAATGGAACTGAGCATGTGATTCTGCTTCAGTATCGATCGTAACGTCAACATGAGAATAACTACAGTAGATATTCAAGGTTTCACCATCGGACAGCAATTCCATCCTGTAATGTTTGTACCAATTAAAACGCAGAAAAGTTAACAATCGTTTATTTCTAATTAAATCCGACTGAGGACCTTTGTGGGCACACCGCATGCCGTCGCAGGTGCGCAAAAACTCGCGATAGTTAGAGATGGACGATATCCAGAGATGGGACATCTGCGAATACCATACATTACACCACTTCGCCCTCAAAGTTGAAATACTTTCAAAATATAAATCTATCAGGACATTTCCAGTTTCGTATTGGGCGATCAAACCCAGAGTTAGAGTCCGACTGTAGCTCTGTTGGATTTTGAGTATTTGGAGAGACACAACTGGACTTTGAGGGAGACGGTTCAAATTGAACAATATCCTCAACTCCCGAAACTTTCTCCTCCGACTGTAGGTTTGCCTCCCTTGAGCTACTCGCTTTATCATGGGAATTCATGTCTGCGTTGTCTTCCTCATCACTGAAAAATTCCGTACTACTTGTGACACTTTTGTCAACGTCTATCTTAGCCGCTGCGGATTTAGATCTTGATTCATACAAGCTGTGAGAATCATCTTCAATATTGTCACGAAAAATTATTTTCATTTGGTTGCTATGCCTTTTTCATGTTTGTGGACAATCTAGAGGTTTGACCACAGAAACATTTCTTCCCAAAATGCCAAGAGTTTCATTTTAATTATTCTGAAATGTGCACTGTGTACTTCTTCAAGCACTCTACCCTGTAATTTTGTAGGAATAATAACCCTCTGTCCCCATATCAAAATATTATCATCAATGTTCAATTCATTCCTTCTAATATAGTACGGTCTCAATTCGGATTCTATATTCAGTGGCCTTTCTGTCATTAAAGATGTTTCACTTTCACCAACACAGGGTCTGCCTGTGTTTGTTCACGAACCATTTTGGCATCTAAAGGTATTTCTGAGTTTTCTGTCAAGTGATGCACCGTAACGGATCCTTCGTCTGAATCAAACCCCCTTTCCATATCACCTTGATTCCCCATGGTAACCTGCTCAGAAAGTCTGCTATGTTTTTACTTGTATGTACGTATTTCACATCGAAATTGAATCCACTTGA
>JAVJAQ010003072.1:78169-309786 GCA_032362365.1 Zygogramma bicolorata
ATGATATGAATCTCTTTGGCGAATTATTAACATATTACATATATATATATATATATATATATATATATATATATATATATATATATATATATATATATATATATATATATATATATATATATATATATATATATATATATATATATATATATATATATATATATGATGTTGAGTTCGGGTTGAACCGCGTCTGGAGTTTTTGTTCTCGACGTTTCGGCTCCGATTTTGGAGCCATTTTCAAGAGTAATAAATGTGACTTCACGCTGAGGTCTCAATCTGCCTACTCCTCAGGTGTTGTCACAGGGGGCAAGGGTTTGTGACTTGACGCCGGGGTCTCAATCTGCCTACTCCCCAGGTCTCGTCACGAGTTCTTTCTAAGGTCTCAATCCGCCTACTCCTTAGATCGATCTAAGGAGTAGGCAGATTGAGACCTCAGCGTGAAGTCACATTTACTCTTGAAAATGGCTCCAAAATCGGAGCTGAAACGTCGAGAACAAAACTCCAGATGCGGTTCAACCCGAACTCAACAACAACAACATACAACTGACCGCGGAAATCTATCCGAACACACATATATATATATACATACTGGAACACTCCGTACATAGAAAATGACCTTGTGGAGACATATGATTGTTGTGATATAACCATACGACAGTTTGCCAATATCAAGTTACACGAAATAATAATACAAGTTTTGTTCATGTTATGTAACTTATATATTCATTTTTTGGAAGAATAAATGGCCATAGATTATCAAACAAGTGGTGGATCCAAAAACCCCCTTTGGCCAGTAAATCGCCTGCGCACAGGGCCCGAAATTATCGTAAACCGGCACTGACACTTAGTGTACATGAGATGACTTGTAGTCGTCACAATAACAGTTATACTTTGTTCAACCATCCTTTGCCGTTACGTCATACGTTGTCCAACTTTATCTCTCATTCATGAAATGGATGAGACGGAATTATGACGTCATTAACGTATGTCTAATGTCGATGTGAATTTTATTTGTTATTTTTGACAGTTCAGTTGTCATAGTTTGATTTGTTCAGTATTTTTGGTCATTTTCGCCTTTTTCAGTAAATTTTTCATTGCCTTTCTGGTATAATGAGAAAGAGCAAAGCTTAATTTTGAAGTTGATTGACTACTCAAGAGAAATATATGCTGGAGTGCCGCTTTTACCGTTAAATGCAGTCTTCACCGTATATATCTACCTATGTTATGCAAAATGTAAGTTTTTATTGATTTGATTTTATTAAATTCTAAAGCGTGTTGCTGATGCTCTAGAAATATCTATTAGAACTAATCAAAAACTAGCTACCAGTGGAATGGAAACAGATAAAGACTACAAAATCAAAGTTCATGTCGGACATGTTTCTGCTCGAGGATCATCGATTTATATCATACATCAACATGCAATAAGAACACGAGTGTATGCGATATATTCTGCAGGTAGGAAGGTACATACGAATAATAATTTTGAGGTTGAGTATAAAATAACATTCAACTAATATAAGACAAACGTAAAACAGCAGAATACGTCACTGATTATGACGTAACGGCAAAGGATGGTTGAACAAAGTATATTACATCAACTGTAGTTTGTCCTTGTCATCTTCTAGCCACCAACCAAGTTGCTACCTACTCTGAGTCTCCATCTTCGAGCCAAAGGCTGAACTAATATCAAGCTAGATTTTGATACATTCATCGCTGACGCTGAGGAGATTTAGTAAAATCATGCATTTTTTCACATTCTTCCGGGTTTCTTCCGAATGGTTGCATTTTGAAAGTTGATATTCAGGCAGGGTATAGTCCAATATAGTAGGAAGGACATTTTAAAATATTATCACAATCTGTGACAAAAAAAATTTCATTGTTTACATTTTTTGATCGTCAACAGCTTTCTTCAACAAACGAATTTCAAATCCAAAATGGTGTTAGTACCTTAATTCAACTTTCGTCATTACGAAAATATCATAGTTTTTGCTATCGGACTTACCGTTCGGCAGAAACTCATTAAGCAATAGAGATATGTTTACGGAAATTTGTGAATCCGCCCTCTTAAAAAATATGCATAACGTTGTAACCTATTAGCTGCCAGTAGAGGTATACCATGTTTCGGACCAAAAATTGATACAAGGGCTTTATTATCACTGATCAAAGTGAATTTTTCCCATAAAGATATTGGTAGAAGCGTTTTATACCCCAAACAATGGCAGTAGCTCCTTTATCTAGAGCGGAATATCCCATTTCAGCTCTGGTTAATGTGCGACTAGCATAACATATGGGCCTTTCCATGCCATTCTCGAAAGTATGTGATATGACAGGCCCGATGCCATAATTTGAACTGTCTACTGTTGAACTTATCTCTAAATTGGGGTCGAAATGGACTAACACATTATCTGAAGTTGAAATCTTCTTAATTTTCCCAAACGCCCGATGACAATCATCGTTCCACTGCCAAAGTGAATTTTTTTTCAAGAGTTTGTACAATGGATTCAGAATATTTGAAATATTCCCTACCCAAGTATCGAATACTACCGAATATCCTATGGATATCCAGTTTATGTCCATATGATGTACGGATATCCGTGAACACGAAATGGACATACATAGAGTGTCCATCAGAGGACATGTTTTGGATGGACATAAATGGATATCCATGGGATATCAATAGTGGACATGTTTTAGTCTTGGATTTCAATGGATATTCATAGGATATCCATTACTGGATCTTTCATGAAAAATAATTATATAATGGAAATAAATATAGGTGGACTCATGCAACAGTATAGATCACCATAGATCATGTCATGCATCGTGGAAAATGGCACTTTTTTTTAGTAGAAAACAGTAATTTTTTTTCGAGGCATGAACTCAATAAAACCTCATTTATTTTCTTCATCAGATCTCATTCATGGGAATTCTGCAAATTTTATGCAAAATTAGCAATATCTAAGTTTGATTTCTGTGGAAAAAATGAGGAATTATGATGCGTAAGGATCTTCCTCGGATTTTATGTTTATTTTCATGTCATTCCGAAGATGACCGAATGATTTCTCATTAATTGTGCAAGGTGCTAGCCGATATATTTCTCATTAGCTCTACAGTGTGAACGTAGAACGGTTGCGGAACGTGAAATGTCAGGACCACAGGTGTTCTGTGGTGGAACTAGCCAGAAGAAAAGGAGGTAAGCGAAGTAGTAGTATGTTCCGAAGCGAGAAAAGTAAAGTACTATAGCCGGGCTATTCAAAAGATAGAATTCAAGGACGCGTGAACAGTGAATGCCTGCATCTATATATAGCCTGCGCGGCGTAGCCACGCCTTCTAAACTGAAATAAATGAAGAACTGTTTACACTGTACTGTACTCATTTGTGCTTTGTATTTACGTGTGTTACGTTTTTGTGTGTGTTTTTTTTGAGTGGTGTAAATCGGACTTGTAACATTGGGGAGAGGAACATTCGAAGAGTGCGGCTACACTATAGCACCTAGCCCAATCAATATAGAAGAATCCCACGGAGATCATTATCAAATATCCACAGGGTTACAACATGATTTCGAATCAGACAACGTTGTAACCCCTTGAACGAGCAGAGCCAATAAATCAGAAGAAGAAGAAGTAGGTTAGAATTTGTGATCTGCAATCTGCGGCACGCCGGTTTTTGAATTCCGCTTGAGTAAGTAGCTATTTGTGATAAGAACCTACTCTACGATTACCGAACAGTTATTGATTGACTCTGATGAAAAAAATGGAAAATAGGAAAAGGAAGCTTTCTCATAAATATTATAGAAAGGCAACTGAAGAGGCAAGAATATCTGTTGCATCTGACTTCAGATGTGACGCTGTTCCAACTCCAGCAGCTTCCAATGAGGCACAGTTCATATTGACATTTCGGTAACTTTCATTCATTGTCTCGGTTGGAATATCCTGGTGAGTGAGATTTTTTTACAAATAACTCTCTATTTTGCTTTGTGTAGATATTCCCACTATCAGAAATTTTCACAATTGAACTTTATCTAATCAACCTACATTTATATCAAATTTAATTTTTGTAGTAGCTGCTGACCGTCAAAATTGGAACAGAAAAGATACTGAAGAATCAGTGAAAAAATGGCTACGCAAGGCCAAAGAGCGTAGCGTGAATGAAAATCAACCACTTACAAAGTTATAAATTCAATACCTTGTATATTATATTCCAGATACTGAACTTTAATTTCAATTTTTTGTTGTTTTTTGCTGAGTGCTAGATTTTATTTTTTGTTTTGTTTTTTGTACTGAATGAAGAAATGTATTTATTATTGGATTTGTTATGTTAAAAGAGTTTTTTTACATTATATATAAAATAAAATGTTTTATATATTGTAGGTTTTTCCATATACTGTAACATTTCAGGTTGGAAATTTGGAAATCAATAACCATAAGGTATAACTATATCTTTCATATGTTATTGAAAACCCTAAAGTATTTTCCAATCAAATAATCAGCGGATTTAACCAATGTGCAGGGCGTGATCTCTTTGAACGTTTTTGGAATTTTCGGGGGATACCTATCTATCGACTATCCAATATTCAAATAGATGGCTTTCAATTTCCAACAAATATAGGATGTTTTTGAACGTCCAATGGATTTCCATAATCCAAAGGGTGGATATATACATTGAATATCCATCTGGATGTTTTCCAACGTCCGATGGATATTCATTTTCAAAATGTGGATATTCATCAAATATCCGATGTAATCCATTTGGATGTTCTTTAACGTCCAGTGGATGTCCATATTTCAAAGGATGGATATTCATCGGATGTCCGATGGGATCCATTTGGACGATTCCGAATATCCACTGGATATCCCAGATGGATATCCAGTGGACATCCAAAAGTGTCTCAAATGGTTATACATGGGGTATCCTATGGCTGTCCAGTGGATAAAAATGGATGTCCATTGGATATTCCCTCGGACCTTAACGTATATCCATTGTACATCTAGTGGATGTCCTTGTGTTAGTTGGGTATAAACCTATAATAATAATTAATAGATCCTAAAATAGACTTGAGTTGAGTCACATTGGTAGGTTCAGGGATGTCCTGAATATCTGTGATTTTGTCAGGACTTTTATGTAACCCGTTCCTATCTATTATAAATCCCTGATATGACACAGATTTAGCAAAAAAAACACACTCGTTTATTTTTCAAACTAAGCCCAGCCTCTTCTAAAATTCCTAAAACTTCACATAAATTCTCGATATGTTTTTGCTTGGTATGACCCGTGATGAGTATATCATCTAAAAAAATGGCGATTCCGGGCATATCTACAAATATCTGTTCCATTATGCGCTGGAACTGGGATGGCCCCGAAGATACTCCAAAAGGAAGTCTATTGAATTGGAACAGCCCTTTATGGGTGCTCATAGTTGCATACTCGCGAGACGATTTGCTGATAAGTCTGACTGAGATCAAGTTTGGAATATTCTTGACCCCCCTTCAATGTGGCAAACAGATCATCAATTCTTGGAAGTGGGTATTTGTCTGCCAGAATATGGGGATTGATTGTTATTTCATCCTAACATATCCTAACATCCCCCCATTTTTCAACACTGGGACGATGGGTGTTCCCCACTCTAAAAACTCAACCGGAGAAATGATGTTATTTCTTATTAAATTTTCTAACTCTGCTTCTACCTTGCCTTTCAACGAAAATGGCAAAGGACGGGGTTTGTGAAATATTGGTACGGCATCTGCACTAATATTTAGTTTTATTTTAAATTTTTTTAAATGTGCCCAATGACTCTGAAAATACAGTTGAATACACCTTATATAACTTGCCTACAGTATCGTTGTGACATAATTCAATTCTTTGAAACCCATATTATAGTTTCTAATGAAGTTTCGCCCAAGTAGAGCCGGCCCTTCTCTGCGCATGACAAAGAAATCTAAATGATTAATTTTATTATTAAATTCAACTTCCAAATTGATTTTGCCTATAGGTTGTAATTTATCACCAGAGAAATCAATCAGAGTAATATTTGCCTGCATCAGTGGTTTATTTTTGAAATATTCTTCGAATATACTGAATGGTAGAACTGAAACCGCTGCCTCTGAATCCAATTCAAATTTGAACCTGATTTGATCCTTCAATATTGATATCTATATAAAGAGGCACATCATCATCAGAATGTAAACACAAAACCGGTGAAGTTTCGTCCTGTTCCACAAAATTTCCGTTTTTTTACGAAATGCTCATCGCTTTCTAAAAAATGTAAAAATCTGTTGTTTTGCTTACATACCGCTCTGAGGTGTCCTTTACCATTGCAACCATTACAAATATACTCCTTATAGGAGCACTCATTCGCAAAATGATTTTTTCCACAACGATAACACTTTGCTCGCGCACTCCCTCCACTGAAACTCGTGCCTTGTCTACGTTGAGATGATGCTGAGATGCACCATAACTAGCATATCCGCTTCTTTGGTGAGTCTGGTATTCATTTATTTGGCCTTGCGAATATGTATCTCGTTCCCGACTGAGACTTCCGTTGTTTTGTGACGTTCCCACTCTTTCCCTCGCAGAGGCCACTCGATGAACATGCACATCTTCATCAAAATGTGCCTCAGTTTTTATCTGTCTTTCTAACTGTACTTCCTTCATGCCTGCTATCGAGGCTTCTTCAATTTCCGCCGTTTCCATAGCCTTTTGAAACGTCACGTTCGCGTCCAATCCGAAGAGCGAGTTTTTCACTTTGCCCTCGTTTCACTTCGAAATGAACATATCTGTTAGTTTGGAATCCAGATTATTTCCGAATTCACATTTACTGGCTAACATTTTCAATCGTGCACTCCATTCCTGTACTGATTCATCCTGGCTCTTGATTGCCGCAAAAAATTTAGTCCTTTCAAACCCATACCACACAAGATTTGTGTAGTAGCTGTCCAAGTTTTTCAATATGTCCTGGTAAGTACATTGCTCGGGGTCACTTGGAATCGACAAGTCTGATAACAATACATACGCTTGATCCGCGAGGCCCCTTTTTATGTTATCATCCGTGATTCCTTTTGCTATGAAATATTGCCCTAAACGTTTGATGAACACTCGCCAATCACTAGTCTTTGGATCGAAAACCAAATTGAGTCCTGTGCCGATCACTAGTCTTTGGATCGAAAACCAAATTGAGTCCTGTGCCGATCGCGTCGACTTTCTGGTTCGCCATAGTAGTTGCCGTTGGGTTATCTGCAGGCATTTCAAATAATCAACGATACAACACTTTCTGGTAATTATTCCAATCTTTCGTCTGTTTCACTACTTCAAACGTACGATCACGAACTTCACCATCTCACTTGAAGTAAACAATCGTTTATTTCTAATTTAATCCGACTGAGGACCTTTGTGTGCACACCGCATGCCGTCGCAGGTGCGCAAAAACTCTCGATAGTTAGAGATGGACGATATCCAGAGATGGGACATCTAAATACCAGACATTACACATCCTAAGGAGATAGCCATTAGGATTGGAATTCAATGTAATAACTTTTTATTGCTGCCAAACATATCATTTTCGTCTTTGAGTCAAGAGGGTCGACGTACCGTCTGTTTCTTGGAGCGAAACGTTCACGGATTGAGAGATTCCTCTGGCTTTGTAGATTACCACCAGTTGGATGTCATCCTCAAGGAGAATTTGCATGATGTAGACGTCATTTATGTGCGAGGACTTCAACTCATCGACAAATTCAATCAATTAGCTTTATCTACACGCGTTGTGAATTTGTAAGATTATGACAATGTACAACGTGGTTGGTCCCCACATTCAGCAGCAACGACGGTGTTTCAACCTGTATGCATTACAGCAGCGGCAGACGGAAAAACTACAATTGCAGCCTCCGAAACGTTGATATTCTTTACAAATGGTTATGTGATATATTACCAAAAAAAAATGATTTATGAAAATGTTTTCTTTATTTCTAATTACGTTCGAAAATAATCGAACAATTGAAGTGACATATGAAAAAAAGGCGGATGGTAGACTGAACGATTTGGCTTCGCACGTTGAAATATGGGGGCTCCGTCGATTTGGCATCGCATGTTGAAATATGAGGGCTCCGTCACTGCTCTATAGCATACTTGTTTTTTTTTCAGCGACATATTTTCTTTCAACATACCCCCTGGCAGGCATGCTTTTTTATTGCTGCATACCTCATGGTGGACATGTTTTTTTTTAATGCAGACAGCTATTTTTCCCCAAACGTCATATTTCTCCAACTGTATCGGTTAATTTTACAACAGGCAACACGCATCCTCATAACCCCTGTTTTATTTTACAACCGGCAACTGCGCACGTCGCGGCGACTTCATGACACGTACCCATGTACCGCTAATGTACCGATGTCATATACCAACTCTAATCGCTGGACGCGACCTTGAAACGGGTAAGAAGACCTGGGCCCTAATTCTTGAAAGTGGTGAAAATATTCACCAGGTGAAATTGTTTTGTTTTCACCGAAAATATGCATAATCATATTCTTGAAAAAAAAAGTGAATATTTTCACCTTACATGGTGGTAAATTTTACGGATTAAGGTGAAAATAAGAATAACTAACCTTAATCTTTCTGTTTTTAAGTAGGTATTTGTTTGGTTTTCGTTTTGTAATTTTATACTATTTTTTTTCTAGTTCCTGAGAATATTATATGACGATGGAAAACGAACTATTATTGATAAACCTGATGACATCTTGAAAGATAATTGCATAAAGTTTAGTGGACTCTCAGAAGTAGCGACTCCGTATTGTACTGAGTAACTACTCCTCTTTGTGATGCATTTATGCATATAAAAATTAAAGTCGGTACTCAAGGAGCGAGGACATCCTCACCGAAAGGGTAGACACTTACAACTTGGAGCTCATACCTACATTTTTATGCATATCAATTGGAGTAGCTCCTTTCAGAATGTGAGTAAAAAGTAGCCACTCAACTTTATGCATATGACCCAATGCAGCGGTTGACTAGGAAAATAGAATGAGATATAGAAAAGAAATTCCTTTTGAAATACTTGGTGATTATTTGTTGTTTTTCAAAAATTAATAATGATGGCACGAAAATATAAAACATGTTTTTTATAACTGCTTTAGAAAGAATTTGTATGTATCGGTTGCTGAAATGTTCATTGGGTTTATACCTACCTAGTAGTAAAAGATAAGTCCGCATTGCTTCACCTTTTTTGGTCGTTTTATTTTCAGTTTTCAGGAATGTCGAAACTGCATATTGTACTTTTTTGAATATATTCATGTCTTCTCCTTCAAAGTAAATTGTCCTTTTCCTAATTCCTCATTGTTCATATTCATAAGTACAATTAGGTTTTCTTTTTTATTCGCTCTAGCAGCATGTTCACAATATTTCTTGGCCATTTCACAGCCGATCACACCGATTTTTTCCTACGCTAATTAAGTGATATTATTAATGGGCCAGCAAAGGTCTGTTAACGCACTGCAGCGATTGCACCATAGTTTGAGCGATTATTATGGGTAGTAGCATCAAGCCATAACAAGTTTAACATCAAACCTCCGTTAAATGGATTGGTGCAACTACTCATTGAACACTCATTAATGAACCCTCACCTAACTTGAAGAGGCCCTCTGGTCTCATAACAAAAAGTCGATGCAATCGGCTGTTAATGAATGATAAGGATTCAACTCGGTGAAAATTTTTTCAAAAATCGGCGGAAAAACAGAAAAATAAGTAGGGCTATGATTAATTTTTCCTTGATCAAAAATGTTCTGTTCCGACGTTGCCAGATTGCAATTTCATTTTCACCTCGAGTAAATTCACCTACGACTCAAGAATGCAAAACGAGTGAAGCAGGTGAAAAATAGTGGTGACATTTTTCACTGGTGAATATATTCACCACTTTCAAGCGACCCAGCTCTATAAGTTTTTAGGAGGGCCAGACCCAGTGCTAGAGGTTAAAAAGGTCGTCACTGGCGATGGGCAGTAACTGCTTTCAAATGCAATTTTGAAGAATGGTTAAATGCTCCCAACGAAACGGTCAAGAAAGGAATTCAGGAATTGTCATGATCGAAGCGAAAGTGGAAATAAAAGGTCAGTGAATTCCAACCGCCGCGGTGCTTAATGAAAAGTCTCCTCTCCCAGTGATGGTCCGAAGTCTCAGATACATCAGGTGATTTACCAATAGGTGATAGTGCATGACAATGAATGATATTTTTGGAAAGAAATCTTCATATTTCATAAAGTACAATTCTGAATCATTAAAATTAACTAACTAACTCCTATTCTGAACGTTAATTTTGAGCCAAACTCGCACAACCAAATATTTTTTGACCTATAGTGATAGAGATCCGTCGGAGCAACCTCTCCTACCGTGGTTTCAACAGAAAATGAACGTTCTCGGTTATTCCATATTAATCACCAAATTTAACTCCTATCGCTTCAATGAAGCTTACCCAATGGATAACATTTGCAAGGACTCAGCCTGAAAAATTCATTTGATACAGGTTCTAACATATAACTATAGACTGAAGGATATATTGGTCTACATACTATTTTTGAATTTTCATGGGAGTTCAACAAAAGTGTTTTTTTGACAAGATTCAACGCATTGTCAAAAAAACTGGGTGTACTTCTTCTCAGACTATTTTCCAAAAAGAAGCACAAGCTAATAAAAAAAGCCACAACGCTACTTATAATAAAAACATCAGAAAATATCAACATATTCCATTTATTAATATACATTTTAATATCAAGACTTTCATTCAAACGTTTCAACATATACAATCAATAATTAAAATGAAGACTAACATTAGGTAATGATATGAATTCATACAGTTAAAGCATTCATTTCTTTTTCATATGTTTCAAACCAGGAAATAAAATTTGCCGCGAAAAAACTTCCGAAAGATTTAAAGGTTTTTTTATAAGAAGATAATTTTGTTAAATCAATCAACACTTGAACTGGGTCAGTCTTTTGTTGAATACTGACCTCAAATTCCAATATATTTTCCCTAGGAGTGACATTTTTGTACAAAGTCAGTAATTGTTTGGTAACATCTTTTTCTTTATTGACAATACCAATTCGGTCATGGTTCTCAACATTCTTCAAAGTTGACTTACGCGACTGCCATAAATTGTATTTCGCAGAGCACTTATAAGAAATAACTTTTGTTTCTTTATGGTGAATATCGGTCTGACCCTCAGTTCTCTTCGCTTTATTTCTATTAGAATCCTCATTTGTTGTTTCTTCTACTTGAAAATCCAAAAAATCCTTCAACACTATCAACAAAAATGAATTGACGGAATTGAACCACGCTTCTTTTATCACTTGTTTTCGATTCGACATATGTTCGTCCACATTCTTCATTAAATATTTTACATTAACGCCCATTGGTATAGCAAACTGACTAAAGTTAGATTGCAACAGCATTTCAGTCTTAATATTTGGAGGTTCTTCAGTGAAGAGCCTATACAATATACCTTCACCGTCGGTACATATCTTTTTTCCTTGACGACAGAAATTCACAAATATATTCAAAGTCGATTCTGATACGATAGGGGTTGTGTTACGAGAATGTTCAAAAGGATCCTGTACGCAAACAGAAGAAGTCACTTTCAGAGGAATATTTCCCTGAATCATAAGATGGTCTTTATAAGTTCTGTAGTATTCTGGAAGTTGCTCAGGAGATTTGAAATCGGATTTTTTAACAGGTTCTCCTAAGTAGGGACAAATAATATATGTGTGATAGTCAAAATTCGAATAGAATTCAAAAAAGTTGGCCAACAGCTCTGCTAAAGGCATGTCATGTAGAGTGCTAATATAACGCTTCTTTGGTTGAAAGCCCCCGTTCCATCCATCTTGAAAATTGAAGAATTTTTCATTTTGCTGAAGCAACAAAACTGACGGAACTTTATGAGGATCCTGCTGGAGGAAAAAAATCATCATTAGACTCAACGAATAGTTCGTGAATAAATGATTTTGTCCCGTTATCTTATGAATCTTTGCCCAATACTTTATTATCACCATAGCTTCTCTGATCTTGTTATTCAAATTCAAGTAATAATTTATCAGTTGACTATTACACACCCCCAACATGTTCTTTATGTTTATGTCACAATTGATACCAGTTTCTGTGTGGACACATTTCAGAATAGGAATTTTTGCATTGGCTATCACAATGCAATTATTGAATCTACGAGAGTTCAACAGAATGTTTTTGATTTTATAAAGAAACGGCACATTGTTGTCCCCATTTCTCACTCCTCCTATATAAATATCAATATCACTATTTTTAAAGCCTAGACCTGTTATCGTGGATCCGAAAGGAAAGAGTTGCACCGCCGGAAAACTGTACACTAACGAATTATATAAATCTTGGCACACTTTATTGTACATAGGGTATTGTCTATCAGCCCCAACTTCTAAATGAGTTTTGAGGAGTTGAACTTGTTCAGCAAATTCTCGAACATTCTTCAGTTGCTCGTTGAAATCATGATAATCTTCTAGTTGGGAAACTTTACTGAAAGGTTCTGAAAAAAAAAAGATTAATTCATTCCCAGAGTATTTCTACTGTTGTTAAAATAAACAAGTCGTACATGGAGCATATCAGATTAATGTAAAATAGAAGTACAAAATGACACGTACAGTCAACCTATGAAGATAATTACTAATAAAATACATTCGCATACATCCATGATGATAGGACTCTTGATAGGGAACTGCCACCTTCCACCACATCATATCAATATTGCAGATGATGCTTTGAATACGAGGAAACGGTTAATCCTAAGCACGTCCTCGCTGATTGACCAGTGTTAGTAGAAGATTAGTTGCGTCGTTGTGAAGCTCAAGTATGTAGGGGGTCTGGGGTTGAGGAGGCTGACATCTTCCGCCCGATGGATACACTCAGTCCAGTGTTGTTACAAGTGCACAATTGTGCATCTATTTGAGTTGAGTGGGCACTGATGCACCCCTCTTCAGAAATTAGTGAAAAAATGCTACTTTTACTTTCAATACAAAATCTTAGTCAGAAATTTTGTGTAATGGGCCTTTACACTATACAAAAAAAACGATATAATTTGTTAGCTCAAGAAGAAAATCATCCAGTCCTCGAAAAATAACACCATAATTTTCCCATTTCGAAGAAATATCGCGTTGTGTAAAGTGACCGTGACGTCGATAACATTACAAATCTCCCACACCTTTGAACAGCGTATATGTAAAAAGCTTATAAATATGAATATACGCCATTACTTTCCGCACATCTAAATATCTCTTCAATACAATGGGGAATGTACACGATTTTTTGTTATGTCCTGAATTGATCATTCACATCTTTATGACGTAGAAAGAAATATAACTTCAAAATATTCAAATTATTTTTCAAAGTGGATGAATTTGAGCCGTTCAAACGCCATTTGGCGCGCGCTTTGGATGATGTCGAAAGACTTTCCGTGTTTGTTTATTCTAAGCGTTTCAGTTTCAAGTGCTATATAGATCGTGGAAGCTAAATTTCTTTCAAGTATTGTTTGGTATCAGAGAGCAAAAACACTATCAGAAATACACCTGATGAAGTATTTTTCGTACATCAAGCTATGCAAAATTATGGAAACAATGGTGTGTGATGATGAGAAATGATAAAGTATATCCACAATCTTGTTTATACTGTTGTGAAGTTCATTTTAACGTAAGTATGCTATATTTATTATTGTTATTGTTGGTCAGGTCAGGTTGTTCCTCGAATTTGATGTGATTTTTGGCAGTAAAAGAAGTGAAAATAATCTGTTTTTATGTGAGAAATCGAGTTGAGAGTACTGTGATTCAAATGGAGTAAAAATTTAGTATGGTTACAGTTGATGAACAGGAGAAAAAAGTGAATATTTGATAACTCTAACCAATATTTCAGTAAAATTATAAACCAAGAAGCCGAAAAACTAGCTGAACTCAAATCCTTATCAGCGAGTAAAAAACTCAATAGATAAACATTATTGGAAGTGTGATAGTCGAGGAGCTCAGTGAATTTGTTTAAGCAGCTATCAACACCAGCATGGGGGAGACCTGCACAGTCTGTCATCAAGATATGGGTGATAAGTTTGCCGTCTGTGATAACTGTCATTGTGTGCAACATCCCACTGAAGCTTGTACAGGTCTCAGTTCATCCGAACTTAGAGCAGTGATACTATTGAAAAGAACGCTAGTTTATTTTTGTCAAGATTGTCGTATGTCCTTCAAGAATGTGCCAACATTATTGAGGGAGATAAAAAGTTTCAAAACGGAATTTGTCTCTTTGAAAAAAGAAATTGACTCACTCAAAGCTGAAGTGAAAGAGTTAAAAACGGAAAGAAACGAACTGAAAACAGAAATAACATTGCTTAAAGAGGAAATTAAACCGGTCGTGAATGCAAATAATGGGAACAGTTCTAACGAAAGCGTCATTATGGAAGTTCTCGAACGTCAAAAACGTGAAGCTAATATCATTATTGCGAATGTAAGAGAGTCCCAGGCTACTACTCTTGTACAACAAAAAGATGAGGATGCAAAGACAGTAAAGGAGTTAATTAGAAATTGCGACGTTAATCTTGTAAATGTTACAGTTTACAGAATTGGTAAGGTGACACCAGATAAAAATCGGTTGATTAAAGTCATCCTGCAGAAGAAAAATGATGCAATTAGTGTGCTCAAACATGCAAGAATTAATAAAAATACTCTTCCTGGAGGCGTTAGGATATTTGGGTTCCAAACAAAACAGCAGAAAGATTATTATTTGAGTATCAAATATCTGAGGGTGATAATTCAAGAACAATCAGATACAACAATAATATTTCCACTATTGTAAACAAAAACAAAGATGTAAAAAACTAACCAAGTATCCTAATATTCCACTAGGGACTGATATTATTTATGGTAACATAGCAAGCTTCACGGCTCATAAAGATGAAATTGTTGCTTCAATTTTACCTTATTAGCCTTCAATAATGTTATACAGTGAAAGTCGTACAACTATAGACATAGAAGATTCTGAAATAGCGCTCCCTAACTATAGAACAATCAGATGTGATTCGACTTCTAGACATACAGGTGGCGTTCTCATGTTTGTAAAATCAAATCTTCAATTTTCTATCTACAATGAATATGTGTTGGAAAAAAATTTCTGGTGTTTACTAATCAAAATTAATTTAAATCAGTGTAATATGTTGATTGGTGCACTGTATCACTCACCTAATGCAAGTCATGCGCTATTTCTTGACAACCTCGAAAACATTTGTGATGATCTTGTAAAATCTAATTTGAAATTTGTAATGGTTGGAGACTTCAATATTGATTATGAAAAAAACGAATTTTATTCAAACCAAGTCAAAAATTTACTAAATCTGTATGGAATCAATCAATGCGTACAAGAATGTACAAGAATTACTAATACTAGTGCGACTTTAGTTGATTTTGTCCTCAGTAATTTTGATATAAAGGCATCAGTTCATCATATACCTAAGATAACGGATCATTCCTTAGTCTCTGTTAATACACTGAATAAAACATCTTCAAGTTCAACAAAAATATAAAAATTTACCGAAATTTAAACAATACAAATTTGGACCTATTATGTAGAGAATTAATTGGTAAGAATTATTTACTGGACTGTGTCGATGTTGGAATATTCTACGATGACTTCATAAATAAAACGGAACAAGTTGTCAATTCCATCGCTCCATTTAAGACATACTATTGCAAGCAAAACAGTCTACCTTGGTATGATCATGAAGTTAAAAACTTAACAAAATCTAGAGATAGTGTTTATCAACTATTCAAAAACAATAGATGTGAACATAATTGGATACTATATAAAAGGCTAAGGAATGATACAGTTGACTTACTCAGATTGAAAAAAAAGGGAATATTATTACAATAAAATCGACCTCTGTTCCAAAAATCCACAACTCATGTGGAAAACTATCAAATCATTAACTGATACAAAAATAAAAGATTGCAGTTGGAATAATATTCATTTTGAAGTCGGTGATCGACTGATAATAAGTGACAACAATGATGAAATTGCTGAAAATTTCAATACATACTTTGAATCCAGTATTGAAAAAATTGTCAACTCGATTGATATGACTTCAGCTTGGCAAAGTCGAAAAACCGTTGAGTCAGAGTTTTCTAATTTCAAACAATTACATTTAAAAGATTTAGCACAAATTATTAATAAAGTTGAGAACAAGGCTGGATCTGAAATTCTAGATATAAAATTGATAAAAAGTACGTTTGGTGTATTAGGGCATGTTCTGTTGCATTTCATTAATATCTCCCTTGAATACGGCCAATTTCCTGACCAACTGAAAACTAGCATAGTTATACCGGTACGCAAGATCAAAAACATCCAAAAAGCTAGCGAATTTCATCCAGTCAACACCCTACCTAGTATGGAGAAACTATTAGAAATAGCTGTATATAATCAACTTCTAGACTATGTTGAAAACAATGAGCTGATAATAGGTAATCAGTCTGGGTTTCGTCAGAATCACTCATGTGAATCGGCTATACAATTAACGAACACTTAATGGATACAAGCTATTGATAAGGGAGAATATGTTGTAACAGTTTTTCTGGATCTGAGAAGAGCATTTGAAACTATTGATCGGGACATATTGATGAGAAAGTTAGAAGCCATTGGTATTAAAGGAACAGTATTACACTGGTTTAAAGACTATTTAACTGGGAGAAAACAACTAACCAGAATAGAGAATGCCTTCTCCAAGCCTATAAATACTAAATTTGGGGTACCTCAGGGTAGTGTTCTGGGGCCCTCACTCTTTTTAATATACATCAACGATATAGACTTAGAACTTGATTGTGATTTTATCAACTTATTCGCTGATGATACCTTGTTATCCATATCTCATAGGAATTTGAATGTTGCTATAACTAAAATGAACCTGTGTTTGCAACAGGTACATGAGTACTTCAATATAAATAAATTGAAATTGAATATATCTAAAACTAAAGCTATGGTTTTGACTACAGTCTATAGATATAAACAATTGAATCTCAAATCAGTTCCACTGAAAATTAATAATGAACAATTAGATTTTGTAACAGAGTTCAAATATCTGGGTTTTATGATAGATAACAGTCTAACTTTTGGAGCACATTTCAACTACATGTCGAAAAAAATTTCAAAAAAACTATACTTTTTCACAAGAATCTCTCGTAACCTGTCAACTGCTGCTAAGATCACCATTTATAACATCATAATACAACTTCATTTTGATTATTGTAGTTCTCTGCTTTATGGTTGTGACCAGAATAAAATCATGGCATTACAAAAACTGCAGAACAGAGGCATGAGAGTGATTCTGAATTGTAATCGTTATTGTAGTATCAATCTCATGCTTGATACATTAAGCTGGTTATCTATAAAAGTCAGATTTCACAGAACTTCAATGATATTCATTTTCAAGATTGTTAATAATATGCTACCAACTTATTTTAAGGAATTTATATATTATCGAAATAGTACACATGATTATGAAACAAGACAAAATGATGACTTCCACTTGCCAAGATGTAACTTATCGAACTCCATGAAAATATTATTGTACAAGGGTTTAAATGAATATAAGTTACCCCAAGAAGTAAAAAATGCCACTAATCTTCATCAGTTCAAATCTAAATTAACTGCCTACATGAAATTGAATGCCAAATGATAGTATTGGTAATCGTTAGTAGATATACTAGATGTACTTGACTTTATTATTATTGTAAGTGCCTTAAATATTGTCTCAATGTAAGGATTATAGTATTGTGAATATTAGGATGTCTTCCTATATTGAAATAAATTCATTCATTCATTGATATAGAGCTCAACTATGTTATGGACTCAAATATACCATATTATAACATAATGATTACCTCGCAGCTTTCACTCCTTCTGCGTGAGTAAAATCGAGATTTGATGCAAAATATGCTGTTATCATAAATGTATCAATTTTTAGTGAATTATCCATTTGTGCTTTGACAAAACCACTTCCAGTAACCGTCCTGAATTCACTAGAAATCACCACAGACATACATGTTTGGAATATTTTTTTCACAAACACCACTAACGACCCCAATAAATCCAATGTGTAGTCTGATGTCACGTTTGGTTTCGATCAATGGTGACGCGCATTTCCCTTCCTAATTTTTCACTTTTTGTATAATATTTCATGGGTTTCAATAATAACGAAATGAAAAATACCTTTCAATTATAATGTGACGATAAAGAAGATTCGATTTTTTTTTTGAGAAATTAAAGTTTTATACATATTTCCCATTCCAGCCTTTGTTCAATCAAAAAACGTTTCTTGATTTCGGAACAAACATTGCAATGGTTCATCTTGATGCGAATCAAGTTTTATTCAGATTTTCATGTTCTAAAAGAATATTGGTTCTTGCCTCCAAGGTTTTCCAATGTGAATTTTATAGAAATGATAAAATTTTCACTTTCCAAAAATATCTTCGAATATCTTGCTGAATGTCAAATCAATGAATAATTTGAAGTGCACGAATGTGATCCTCATGACTGTAGGTGAATACTTTGGCTAGGAGTTGAAACAAATAGAAATCAAATAATATATTTTGTTCACATAGATGAGTGAAAAATGAAGAGAGATATTATCACTTCAAGAACTCTGAGTCGGTCTACACGTCAAAAATGAAACGCTGAGGTGGAAGAGGTATATTTTTGGAAAAGAATATGGAATAAAAAATCATATATAAATATTCTGAAGGCTCCTATGCTGCTGTTGGATTAACCCAGCAAAAAATAATATTGTGTGGAAATAGACAATGTGAAATCTTTCCTTGAATTAATGGATGAAAAACTGTAGAATAAGGATTCTAAATTGGATTGTTTTGTTCTTGGAGACATGAAAATTTTGAAAAATAATGAACAATCCCTTCTTTTATTGGCATTTCCAATCAAATGATTTCAAAATTCGCAATGACAACATATCCACATGTGGCTTCAACAACAAAGTTTCCTTAATAGATCACACGTTAACAATTTCAGACAAAATAATGTTATATTTTTATTACAAATAATGCACTGAGTGACCATATACTGATAGAGACAGATATCAACGTAACAAAAAGGCGTGAAAATAGTTTTTAACTACAAGATGATCACAATTTTTTATAGTAAGAAACTGAAGCAAAAATTCAGACTATTAAGTGGACACCTAAAGAAGTTTCACGAAATGAATGGTACTAATAATGAAATAACACAAATATTTGAAAAATGTTCTATTAAAAGAAGTTGAGTAGACAGTAGGAGAAGACTCCAATGGTTCGATGGAAACAATTCAGAATTAGTGTAATCCCAGCATCAATCTGTTCTACAGTCATTACAAAAAATCTGTGAAGAAATCGTTTCGTCAGACCAAAGAAAATTATTACAAAGAAATCATCAACCATTCAGATTCGAGGAAAGGCTCAGGATTTGATAATATTAGTGTAAACATTTTAAAGGAGTGAAATCAGACCTTGTTCAAGTGAAAGTCTTCAAATCATTAATTTTATTATTGATTAAAAATCAGTTTATAGCTAACCATTGCGATATCTTGAAAAATCTAAATTACTTTATAGACAATACGGATTTCGAAAGTTCGAAAAATATACCGACCGCATTTGTTTACCACGAAGGTTCGAGAAAAGTCGATGAACGGAACATTCCAGAACTATGACCTAAATATATCAGGCGCAGAAAACGGCGGGAATCGGTTGAATACTGACATCGCGATCGAGCAAGTCAATAGGCGAAACAGTGCAACAGTTATTGAAGTGATTTATTGGTTGTTTCGGCGATTTGTTGAATCTGCTAGAAAAAAGTTGTTTGATTTTGCCGAACCAATTGTAACTTATTTTCGAACCCAGGGTAAAAAAGTGACCATATCAATCCAGCAAGGGCGCCCATACAAACATTTTCAGGGGGGGGGGAAGCATCTAGACCTACACCTTTTTAAGTGTCTGAGTTTTTTGATTCAGAGGTTCGACAATAGAATTTCTGTACCCGTATCGCAGCACTGGAGTCTTTGGCACAACTTTACTTCACAATTGAAACACTGGTTTCAACTGTACATCTATTTTCACCACTTGTACACTATTTACACAATCAAATACTAATAATTGAAACATAGATAGGGTTAGAAACAACCGATGAACTTTATGTAAGAATAACTAGAAATGCTTGACATTGGCATATACCGATGCAAGACTCATAATAGTATCTTTATCACTACTCGAAGAGGGGGGCGTTCGAACAACCAAAAAAACACAGTTCTTGGAACACACAAAAATCAGTGGCGTGCAGTTTGATATATCGAAAAAACTGCCTACAAAGTAGAAGCTGATATGATTAAACATCAGGTTAGATATATACCTGGCTTGAAAAAATTTAATGGTATTTTCGGTTTTTTCGAGAGTAAAAAAAATTAATATTGTTGAAATAAATGTTCCTCTAAACTATCTTTCGAATAATAGCTCATCTATTTATTAATAAAATTCAATGGTTTTTCATGAAGAGTCATTAAAAAGGGTACCATTTGATTCTATTATGCACTATTTGGTTGGCATAAGGTGCACAGAACTTGGAACAACACGGGCACAGTGTCTCCAGTTTGAACCTCAGCCGTTGTGGCTGTACAATGTTCCCGTCTATGAGGTCTAACGTGCTCTGGTGATGGCCGCCTACTGTTTTTATGCATTCATTTCACCTAGATGTTTGCGAATTATTTTAGTTTAAGTAGGTACATTTACTGTCCTTGTCATATTCTACTTCTAGACGAGCATTGTTATTTCAATCAACTTTATTTTAATCCATTCATCTTCAATGCAATACTAAAATATCCGATTAAAATATAACATTGAATTCCGTTTTTGACTCAAAAACAATATATAAGTTGCGACTTACGTTGTGATTTCAATTCCCTATATTTGATAGTGAGATACCTCCCACCAAGGTAATGATTCCCTTTCAGGACTGTCAATGCGTCAAATGGGTCCGAATAGTCTAAAAGCATAAATGAATTTCCAAAATATGTCCAAACAACGTTACCATATCTAGAGAAGTATTTCATGAGTGTTTCTTGGCCGATATTGGGTGGATATCCTAAAAATTATTGATTAATATTTCCTCACAAGATGGATAATTGAATATATTGTTATTTTCAAGTTCTGATACATGTTTACATTATCTACGAATCGATAGATGTTTTCATGTTTTAAAATGGATGTCAAGAAGACAGCCAGTGCAAATTGAACGAGTTCTATTTGATCGCTTAAAGCAATTTCAATCGCTTCACCCGACGGGTCAGTACAGCTGCACGAACAATAAACATGCATTATCACCTAAGAATGAAATTATTATTGGCACAGATGAATAAAAAAAGGTCTGGCTAACCCCACATCAATTAAAATACTGAGTGTTACCTCTCACAAAAAGTCCGCATTTTCTGGCTATTCTCCTATGCTCCTCCCTTTCACTGTATAATTTCAAATGTTTTTGTCCAGCCAGATGTTGTTTCATAGATGGTTTATTTGGTAAATTCATATTGCATACATCACAAAACAGTTTATTATCAGCAGGTTCTTGCATCATGTTATATGTATACTCTTCCTGAAATTACATTATTTTTATAGATTAGTATGTGAACATTAGTAGACAGCATCAAGAGGCTAATAATAACCGTTTTGAAGTTTCCGAGCGCGGAAAAACGACATTTATATAATCCAGATGAAATAAACCGACACTACATCACATATGTTAACCAGTTAGTCTCGAAATATCATAAACGAACCATTAATTTTCATAATAACCCTACTTATCACCAACTGAATAAAAATATCAAGTTAGAACTCAACTGCATTGGAGTCAAACTCAAGATGTATAAGCCTCTGAAGAAACTAGCCACTCGCCCCAGCGAAGCGTCAGGGAGAAATTGCAAAAAACGACGGCCTTAAAACCCGAACGAAAGTAGTGATACTGTCTCAGTCCAGTTATTATCCATTCGGTAAATGAATGCATTACCTCTGAAACATTTTCCAACTTTTGGAAGAAAGCCCTCTAATTTCCAATCAACAAAATTTCTAAACTATATTACTTTTCAAAAGATTTAATAAAATCTTATTAGTGCTCGACCAAGCTTTTGACAGTGGAGACGGGAGTGGGGAAAAATATTACGTACTTTTCTTGTTTATATATTATTTTTAATTAACTGACTGACAAATAAAGAAGAGAACTCTGGAAGTCGTCAAGTATAGACAATATAATGAACAACTTGATAATGAACTCAATAGAACAAATCTTTCATTGAAACCCCTCACGTATGCATACCTTCGGTGTACAGGCGAGAATTGAAAGTAAAATTAATCAATAATACTAACTAATTTTTGATTATGAATCAGGTATGTTCAAGCAGGTCACTCTAAGAAGTATACAGGTCCAGAATTCTACATCCGTAACCATTCACAGGTAAAGGAAGTATAGAATGAATTTACCTTGCTAGTTCGGTGTTTACCACGTGCCAAATACCTCTATTCCTTCGTGGTGGAGTTTGTAAATCAACGTATCGGTTTTCTCACTCTTAGATAACTCCGAATTGATAACAGTTCTGGTGCGATATGAATATTCTTCTAGTTGCCTCGGGGGGAAATCTTCATATGGTTTATATGGATGGGGAGTAGGGAGAAAAGGGAAAAAGGCCCAAAAATACATTTCAGGAAATGAATATCTTGAGCTAGAACAATAAAACTTTGTGCCTTCAAACATACCTCGGATGAAATGTGGCCTTCAAGATGACTTATGTCTCTGACAAGATCAAAGTTCGATAGGGAAATCCTCAGTGAACCCAAAATTTGTTGAAACAAAAACTTTTATATGTCAAAATTAATATAAACTAATGAGTCAACTTAAGATCTGAAGCAAGCACAATTCACTGCTCTATATCGTCGGCTTAATCGGCAAAATGCGTAACTCCACCTTTTGGTGAAAACAGGGTTTTAGCGACATCTGATGGAAGATATTACTATCTATGATCCAGAATAAACCGTATCTCCAAAATACAGCAGGTTGATTTACTATTTTCAAAGAAGAAAACTTCGTATCTCCTCTACCGACAATAGCAATCTGCAAAATGCGTATGTCCATTAGTTGTCATAACTTTCAGGTTGCACGTGTGCATTTTTGTCGTTCTTGAGTGATTTGACCGCGAAAATAAAGTTTCAAATTTTGGAAAATCATTTTAAGAGGTAAGTTCAGAGTCTGAGAATTAGAAATAATACTTCTATTAAATGTAGAAGTGTTGGTAAAGTCGTAGGAGAGACATCAAGCATTGAATGGAGTTACGCAGTTTTCTTTACAGTAATTTTTTGTTTTAGATAGGACATACGCATTTTTCAATTCCCAATATCAGGATTTATTTCGGATAATAATACAGTATAATGAGGCGAATAGATAAAATTATGGAACTTTATAATAAAAAACGCAAAGATATCCAAGTTAATAATAATATTTCAAATAGTTCAAATGTTATTACCAACTCCAATCTAGCAGAAAGTATCCAAAACGCTGAGATAATATTCGCAGATGAAACTGGTAAGTGCTCAATTAAAGATAATCATTAATTCTTCGACATTCAGTATTGTATTATTTCAGATCAAATGGATTGTTTGAATTTTGAAAACGAGCTGAAAATACAATCGGAAATTGCTAAACCCAATGAAAACTCAAACTACCCATCAGAAGAGCTCTCTGGGGAAGTTGAAATACTGACCGATAGTGGAGGTATGAAGAATGCTGAATTGCCCCCAAAAATTTACTATCCCTAATTTTTTCAGGAGCACTTTTTCCACTTCAACCGATACAATTTTCAACTGCCCTCGATGATTTGAATTTCCTTCAAGCCAATTATCGAGATTCTAATTTGGACAACGTGCCGCAAATAATGCCGGAGATAACAGACGACATGAATTCTCAGACACAAGATGAAATCGAGCAATCGAATAATTCTGATTCTCCTGAAAAAATATATGACAAAGCTGTTGGCAATGATCCCGATTTCGACCCAGAATTGGAGAATAGTTCAAATTCGTACTCAGAAGACGAAGCTTTCGAAAAAACAGAAAATTCTGTAGAGGATGAGAGCCCAAGACGAAAACGCGCTACTAAATATGAAATGAACAAAAATAAATGGCAGGAAAATATCAATCGAGTGAATAGAGAAAGAGGAAAACAATACGTTGGAAAACGAAAAGAAAATGGAAAGTGGAGATACGATATTTTAAAAGAACCAAAAATGATAAAACAAGCATGCAACTGTAAGTTGAGTGCCAGTAAAAAATCCGCTCTGAAATGTCGGATGCTACAGCAAATGGATAGAGAAAATATTTTCATGGAATTTTGGCAATATACCTGGGCAGAAAAGAAGTTATTTGTTCGAAATCATGTAACCGTACATCCTACTCTTAGAAAAAGGGGAAATAAGGATGTTTCAAGAAGATCATACACGAATCAATTTTATTTGGGCAAAGAGAGACTAAGGGTATGTAAGACGATGTTTCTCAATACCATAGGAACACAAGAGTGGGTGATCAAGAAATGGGCAAAAGTTGATGTGTTGAAAACCATAGACACAAATATAAATTCTTCGCCACATTCAAGTGAAATTTCCAATACCAAACTGTCAACGCTACATGCGTTCTTTGAGTCTCTACCGAAGTTGGAATCACATTATTGTAGAGCTTCCACATCAAAGCTTTATCTAGAACCCGTTTGGGACTCTAAAGCTCAATTGTTCAAGTTCTATAAAAATGATTACTGCAAGACACACAATGAAGTTCCCGTCTCGATTGCAACATTTCATAAAGAATTTGATAAAAAACGGCTATCTCTGTACAAACCAAAGAAGGATCTCTGTGATACGTGTGTAGCTTTTGAAACTAATAACTTACCAGAAGAAAAATACAATCATCATATCGAGCTGAAGGATGAAGCAAGAAATGAGAAAACCAAGGATAAAGAATCAGCAACTGATGTATTCACTATGGATCTGCAATCAGTACTCCTATGTCCTAAATCTAACGTGTCTTCTTTGTACTATAAGACAAAACTGATCGTGCATAACTTCACCCTATATGATCTTAAGCGTAATCAAGGCTACTGCTATCTCTGGAACGAATCAGAAGGTGGATTAACCAGCAATGAGTTCACAACTATCATCGACCATTTTTTGAGAGAACATCTACAACAATATTACACTGAGGATCAACACACTGGTATTGAGATAATTTTGTGGAGCGACGGATGCGGTTATCAAAACCGTAATGCGACATTATCAAATGGTCTATTTAATTTCGCTTTGAATACTGGTGTCACCATAATGCAGAAGTACCTACAAAAAGGACACACACAAATGGAGGTGGATAGTATGCATTCTGTCATTGAAAGGAAAATTCGAAACAAAAAAATCAATATACCTGCAGATTATGTATACGTTTGCAAAACAGCGTGCCAAAAAAGTCCGTACAAAGTTAAGTACTTGGACCATACGTTTTTCAAGAAATACGATGGACTGAACTATTTTAAATCGATCCGACCTGGTAGAGGCACGGGTGCACCAATGGTAAATGACGTAAAAGCTTTCAAGTATTCAAGGGAGGGAGTTTTTTTTAAGCTTCGTCACTCAGTAGCAGAATGGCAAGCACTACCCATAAGACTGAACTTGAGTACCATCCAAGCAACTGAAAATCATAATTTGTGTCAACTCTATAAAAATAGACTAAAAATAAAAGCAGAAAAATATGGACACCTTCAGCAACTCAAGTTAAGTATGGAGAGTGACTATTATGATTTCTATGATAATCTACCCCATGACTGAGCATTTAGTGTTAGAATAGAAAAAATATGTATACATATTTAGATTAAATATATTTTTTACTGAATGGAAATATTTTTCAGTTTTCAAGATGTTTTTTAATTGTCTAAATAAAGAGTATCATAAAAGGAAATGTCCCGCTTTAATTCATAAGGAAAAATGCTTATCTCCGTTTATGAGGTCATAATTTTATAAGCAGATTGCGTAACTCCATTTTCTTGAAAAATACAGAAATCAGCCCAAAGAAAGTGAAATAACTCTCAGGTTCACGTTTAAATATCATTTTATCTATCCATAAAACCAATCACTATTTTTTGAACTCGGTATATTTCATTAGAAAAATGTTTTTTGTGTCCCCTGAAAACTTTTCGAAAATGGTGTTACGCATTATGCCGATTAAGCCGACGATATTCAACTCACTGGTTTCGTCATCAAGTGGATGGGCCTTTAAATCTTTTATGTGCCATATACCGCAATCTTTTCCGCCCTGGTCTTTGAGTTGATAAGTCCATGGTGAAACAATTTGATGAACCACGTAAGGTCCAACAAATTTAGGTGCTAGTTTGGCAGTGAAGTGATTCTTGGCATCCGATAACACATGATTTTTTTTCCATACCAGTTGATTCTGTTTAAAACGTTCATCCCGTCGACGAAGATGTCTTTGTAAACCTCTTTCAACGATTCCGAGTGTATTTTGGGATCGAATATTTGATCATTACCAAGATCCGACTCTGAGCCAGAAATTTTTAGTTCTCGCCCGAAAGTAGCAAAATTTGGAGTCACCCCTGTAGCCTCATGCTTAGCAGACCGAATTGCCCAAGCAACTTTCGGAAGGAACTGGTCCCACCTACGATGGTTATCCGCCACATATGCTGTCAACATCGTTTTCACAACTCTGTGGACCCGTTCTACCGGATTTGCTTGTGGATGGTAGAAGGCAGTGAAACAGTGTTTTATGTCATACTCCTTCAACTTATTTCGAAATATCTGACTGATAAACTGTTTACCATTATCAGAAATAATCCGATTAGGAGCACCAAACAATAAAATCACTTGTTCTTCCAAAATTTTAGTAATTTTGGCAGACGTTGCCGTACGAAGAGGAAACAGAAGAGTGAATTTAGTAAAGCAATCCAAGACTGAAAAGATGAACGCATTGCCCTGAGATGAGCGAGGTAAAGGACCGACGATATCTATGCAAACAACTTGCCAGGGTTTTGTAATAGTTGGCGAAAGACTCAACATATGCCCTGCGGGCACTTTTTGTTCAGGTTTTATCTGAAGACAAACTCTACACCGTCGAATGTATCTAGTGATATCATTCTTCATTTTAGGCCAATAAAACTTTGAGGCGATACGCCCGTGAGTTTTCCAAATGCCCATATGACCGCAAGTAGGTGTATCATGGTTATTGATAATATTTGCACGATCCTCTTTTGGGATTACCAGTAGCCATCCATCAGAATCGTCCGATAAGTTGGGATATTTAGGTTGAGACCCTTCTGTAAATTTTATCTCCTGAAATTCCCAGAGGGGATATTTAAGTGGAGTTTGTTGAACTTTCTCGAACATTTTTGTGTACCACACATCTTTGGTGATGCCTGTTTCAATAGTGCCAATTCTAACCGTGTCAACTATAGGAACTGAACGTGAAAGGGTATCGGGAACAACATGTTCCTTCCCCTTGCGGTGGACAATATCGAAGTCGTATTGCTGTAGACGTACTGCCCATCGAGCTATACGACCTACTGGATCTTTGATATTATATAGCCATTTCAGACTATAATGGTCAGTGATTACTGTAAAGTGTGATCCTTCGATATATGGTCTCAGTTTTTCCATCGCAAATAAGACTGCCAAACATTCTTTTTCAGTAGTGCTATACTTCCTCTCAACTTTCGTCAATGATCGGCTCAGGTAGCATATCACCTTCTCGCCATCAGCTTGTTCTTAAGAAAGTACTGCCCCCACCCCATAATCAGAGGCATCGGCTTGAATTTGAAAAGGGAGATCAAAATCGGGACACAACAAAATGGGAGCAGAAATCAAATGATTTTTGATATTATCCAAGGCCTTTTGACAAGACTCATTCCATATGAATCTTTTGTCTTTCCGTAATAACGCTGTCATTGGAGCCACTATGGTGGAGAAATTTTGAATGAATCGTCTATACCACGATGCCATTCCCACAATACGTCTTACTTCAGAGACTGTTTCTGGAGGTTGGATTTGCATTATAGCTTCCACTTTTTCCGGATCAACCGTGAGACCCAAGGCATTTACAACATAACCCAAATACCGTAATTCTGGTTTACAGAAATTACCCTTGGATTGATTCAATGTCAGGCCTGCCTTTCGAATGCGATTTAGAACTTCCTTCAGTACTTGAATATGTTTAGGAAAGGTTGGCGTACAGATAATAATGTCGTCCAGGTATACGAAAACATATTGTTCCAAATCTACACCAATTACTCTGTCGATAAACCGTTGCCATGTTGCCGGAGCATTATGGAGACCAAACGGCATACGTTTGAATTGAAACAACCCTCTTGTTGGTACCACGAAGGCAGTTAAGGGTCTAGATGATTCAGCAAGAGGAATTTGCCAATATGCACTTTTTATATCTAAAGTGCTCAAAAATCGTGCATCTCTCAACTTATCCAATGTTGAGCTCACAAAAGGTATAGGATAGGCATCTGCCTCGCTCACCTCGTTCAACTTTTTGTAGTTGACGCAAAACCGATATTGACCATCGGGTTTTTTAACTAGTACGTTCGGTGATGCCCAAGGTGAAGTTGACGGTTCTATTATATCCTATTTGTTCCAACTCAACGTTAACTCGCTTCTGAAGGGCTGGGGATAAGGGATAATGTCGTTGTTTTATGGGTGGTGAGTTAGTATGAATTTCGTGTTCTACCATATCGGTACAACCCAAAGAATCGCCCATTTCTTCAAAAGTAGTTTCAATGACCTGTTCCAATTCTTTCCTCTGATCTAAAGTTAAATTGTCCATGGTTTGGATGGCATTAACATGTGTATAATCTGAACTTTCTTCAGACCGGAAAGACCATTGTCCAGAATAAAGATCTGGAACAATACCCATCTGTTGCCAAAAATCAATCCCTAAAATCAAAACTTGTGGAAACGATGGTACCACCAACACCTCAAAAACTTTAACTTGATCATAAAGATGAATGGGAACAGTAATTGTACCTTTTGCTTCACATTTGTCACCGTTAGCTACTGTGCAAACATTTGAAGATGAATTTTGCGACAATTTACGAATATTCTTCAATAGGTTCCACCCGGGACCACCTACTAAAGTCTTCGAACAGCCACTGTCCAATAGACCAAGAAACTCTTTTCCATAAATTTTCACCTTCAAATACGGTCTTCGATCATTTTTCGCATGTGCAAAAATGAAATCTATAACATGGGTAAAATAAGAACTGTCGATCGGTTTTTGAGAAGGATGAGGTTGGTACCGATCTACGACGAACCTCGTTTCCCGTTTTTTTCTCTGACAAGAAATACACTTCCGTGAAGTAGTATTATCACGTCCACAGGTGAAACAAAATATTGATTTTGGTTTCGGACATTTTCTGAATCTATGTCCAGGTTCCTTACAATTCCAGCAAATACTAGGGGTGCACGCTTGCTTGTATCCCTCATTTTGTTCCTGAGAATTATGTTGGACGATATGTACAGGATTATTTTGGGAAGGAAAACTTACTGGTTTTTTATAGGCCAATTCAGGTTCAAGAAGTTGTTTGGTATTAGTGGGGGGTGGAGAGAAATTCTGAATTCGCACTGAAGTCTCCTCAATAGCACGACTGAGTCTAGTTAATTCTGACAATGAAGTTATTGTATTCAAAGCTAGATGAGTTTGAATGTAGGGTAACAAATTCCTCCTTATCATTTTGACGCGACACTCTTCCACCGGTTTGGATGATTCAAGTTTGTTGAAAAGATTTTCCATTGCCACTATGAAATTCATTACCTTCTCTTTTGCTCCCTGAGTTCTGGTCCTGATCTCTTCCCAGAGATCGAACTCATAATCATACGGCAAGAAATCTTTCCTCAACTTGCTGACTAACTGAGCCCAAGAATCGAAACGTTGTGTTCTAAACCACAATAATGCACTTTTAGTGAAGAGTTCAGATGCTGACTGAAGAAGTTGTTCAGAAGAAACTCCACGAGAAATTCTTATCTCCTCGATTCGCTCCAGAAAATTAGTCACGCTAGAAGGAACAGAAGGATATCCTAGCGATAAATTACGAATTCTATCATCGACATCCCGAGTATCATTTTGACGATCTGATGTTAGTACATTTCGAAAGCTATAAACACACGATGGTTCCTCACTTTTTCCTAACGACTTTTTCGGAACATTTTGAGGATTCGTGAACCTAACTCCGCTTTGGTAATGTTCAGAATTTCTGACAGTATCTCTCAGTAAATTGAGTTGACATTCAGTCGATTCAAATAAATTATCATTTGATTCTCTAATTTGAGAATCCCATACATTATCAGCTTCTGGAAAAATTTGAGGTAGTGCGTTAGGACTTTGAGAGAGTTGAGTTACTTTAGTGTGGGTACTTATCGGTTCAAGTGTTATCAAATCGCCCATCAATGAACCCTCAACAACATTGTCTTGATCTAAAATAGTGTTCTGAGATTTTTCTTGATTATTAAGATTTCCCTGATTAGCAAGAAGTATCAAATTATCATTCAAAGCTACAAGGTTTTCCATCAACTTCAATCCTCGTAAAATTAACTGGTTTTGTGATTCTTTATGTATCTCATTTTTCACAGGTATTCTTTTCAATCGTGAATTCGAATGAAATAGTCTCGATGAAATCCTTTTGAACCCATTCAATCTATTTGAAATGTCAAAATTTTCAATATCGTGACCAATATCAACTAATTTTTGATCACAAATATCCAACTCTGTATTTGGATCTAGGTTCATTGATGAAATATTTGAAATTCCACTTGTTCTCTCAATTCGTAAAGCATTACTCAAAATCAATCTGTTTTTCATTACCGTCCTTTGAACCTCTTATTTTCAATTCATACGCAACTTCATCTCCTAATAGTCTATTCACCTCCATTCTAATTGAAGTAAATAACGAAGTATCAACAGTAAAATCAACGAAAGAGAAAAAAATATTTAGTGTCTTTCTGAGACACACCCCTCTCCTTTTCCAAAAAAAACAATTTCGAAAAAATACAGCTGAATACCTGAAGACAGAAGTTTTCCTTCAATATACCAATGCAAATTCCACAGTTACTCATTCACCAATGAACAACCATGTCAAAATAGTGAATAAACTCATCATGAATATTGATCACCCTGTATATCGAATTATCAAAATATTTATATATTAATGAATCATGACCCAGAAACAGTATTTTTATTCGACCTGTATATATAATTTCAAAAGTATATATATTTTTTTTTATACTGAAATCAATTTTTTTTTTATTCTTAGAAAAGTACGCAAATTCTGAATGTATGGTTGGGCGCCAACTTATTACTTTTCAAAAGATTTAATAAATTCTTATTAGTGCTCGACCAAGCTTTTGACAGTGGAGACGGGAGTGGGGAAAAATATTACGTACTTTTCTTGTTTATATATTATTTTTAATGAACTGACTGACAAATAAAGAAGAGAACTCTGGAAGTCGTCAAGTATAGACAATATAATGAACAACTTGATAATAAACTCAATAGAACAAATCTTTCATTGAAACCCCTCACGTATGCATACCTTCGGTGTACAGGCAAGAATTGAAAGTAAAATTAATCAATAATACTAATTAATTTTTGATTATGATTCAGGTATGTTCAAGCAGGTCACTCTAAGAAGTATACAGGTCCAGAATTCTACATCCGTAACCATCACAGGTAAAGGAAGTATGGAATGAATTTACCTTGCTAGTTCGGTGTTTACCACGTGCCAAATACATCTATTCCTTCGTGGTGGAGTTTGTAAATCAACGTATCGGTTTTCTCACTCTTAGATAACTCCGAATTGATAACAGTTCTGGTGTGATATGAATATTCTTCTAGTTGCCTCGGGGGGAAATCTTCATATGGTTTATATCGATGGGGAGTAGGGAGAAAAGGAAAAAAGGCCTTAAAATACATTTCAGGAAATGAATATCTTGAGCTAGAACAATAAAACTTTGTGCCTTCAAACATACCTCGGATGAAATGTGGCCTTCAAGATGGCTTATGTCTCTGACAAGATCAAAGTTCGATAGGGAAATCCTCAGTGAACCCAAAATGAATCCTACTTCGGTAGATTTTTGAATATCTTTCTTCAGAATAATTCAATTTACTTTTGGATCACTGTGGAAATTCTTTCGGATCCGCAAATTAGCGAGTTTCTTTCAATGTGTCTGGTCTGAACCACAATAACAATCGAAAAAACGAAACTTTGTTTCTCATCCCTCAGACAACCACAATTTGGGAAAATATCAAATTACCTTTCTTCCGAAGGAAACGGAAATTCATCAACTGTACGGAAATTCATCAACTGTACGGAAATTCATCAACTGTACGGAAATTCATCAACTGTCAGTGAAGACAGATATTGAAAGCTCCTGACTGATACAGGGGAAAACTGTATAGAGGGTGAAATATTGATCACCAAAGGCTTGTAATATTAGATTTACTTCCTGAAGAGAATGTTTCAAGGCAAATAAATGAAAATAATTTTGAAACCGTAACAACCAATCACTCTAACAGCCGATTGCACTTTTTCTTGAGGGAGCATTGAGCTAATGGAGCATTGAGCTAATGGACCATTGAAGGTCTTTTAACGCACTGCAGCGATTGCATCATAGTTCAAGAGATCATTGAACACCTAATAATGAAGAGTCCCTTTGTTGGTCTCATAAGAAGTCGGTGCAATCGACTGTTAGTGACTTGAGACCAATAAACATTCTCCCAGCATTATCAAAATATGTGAAAGAGAATCATGTATCCAGATATATGAATTTTTATCTATGAACCACATTCTTTCTGAAAATTGTTTCTTGTATGAATGGAAGAAAAAACCCAAACACCCTCGAACCACCGTAGATGAGTTTCTATTATTTTTTATTTATAGGTATTATATATATATATATATATATATATATATATATATATATATATATATATATATATATATATATATTAATTTTTTTATTTCTTTCTTGATCGGAATGTAGCTCCTTTGGACACTCCGAACCTTGCGAACATGTTGTTTACCAGAACTCTTGCTACTGTGTATGCTTCTTGATAAAGGCAAGGCGAAAGCTTAAACCAATTTACTCAAGTAATCCATGGCCACAAGAATGTATTTGCTGCAATTCGTTCGAACGGAGCACCTACGGACACCTGCGGACACTTTCGACACCATCTTTCTACATCTTCTCGTCACTGGATCCAGTTAAACCTTTGTCGTATTTTATCTGAGGATCTGTTGACTCCTGAATGTCTTCCCGATTTGGGAAATCACGTTCTTGCCATAGGCTGAATGCCAAACTCTTTCAGTAGGCCATTCTCAATAATCAAGGAATCCCATTGTGCCCACAATGCCGTGAACGTTGGTGATCGATCGGAGATGTCCTTCCATGTTGGTTTCATTTCAAAAATTTTGCAAAATTTGGATCACTCTCCAGGTCTCGTCTCATTTTTGCTGTAGTCCAATTGTCGCCCGCTATCAATCTCACTTGGTTGATTCCTTCGCGACGTTCGATTCGCTCACAATGCCTGAAAGCATCCGAAAAGGTTTCTGTATAAAGTATCGTTGTTATGCAACCGTCATGGTCGATGATTTATCTTGAAGTGGTAGTGGTTTAACTTTTCAATCCATCTAGCCACTTGTCATTCAGGGGTCTTCACCTTGAGTAACCACTTCAGAGCTGTATGTTATGTTCTAATGAGGAACTCTCTCCCATACAGGTATTTGTGGAAGTGATCTACAGCCTTGCCAGTGTGTTACACAATAATTCCTTTCTGGCTTGGTCAGTACTTTGCAATTCAATAACTTTTTCCTGGCCATTTTGTTTTTGCGATAGTACAACTACAATACCATTATTACTGGCATATGTGTCCAAGACGAACAGGTCGTTGGTCTAGACGAATTTGACTCGGTCTTCTGTCAACTTATTTAGGGGTGCCGAAATATCAGCAAATCATTTCACGAACCGACGGTAATATGTGCAGAGACCTAGGAAGCTCTTCACTTCATGCTTGTCTTTTGGTCTTGGCAAGTCTTTCGATAATAATAATGTTTATTGCTCCCAAGAAATAACAATTATTTATGATAGGGAACAGTTTCAACTCAAGCAGTGAATGCAATTTGCAAAAAGGGTTTGTACCAAAAAATAATGAACACACCTATGCATGAGGCGCGTGCACATACACACACACCAATGCACACTCATACTAACAAATTAAATGAAATGGCACTGGAAGATGTAACACGAAACAAATATCATGATAGCAAAGACTTTTCCAGTTTTTTTTTTTAATGAAAACACATTTTTGGTGACCTTCAGTGATTTTGGTAGCTGTTATAGCAGATAAGGCCTTCGTATAATATAGATTTCTCATAATATTTGTTTTGAATTTTGCCAAAGAAAAATCATTTGCTATTCGAGCTCAGTTTCAGGTTTGAATGCTTGATATTGTTTTTGAGAAGATGAATGAATAATAATGTTCTATATTTGAAAATGGACATAATGTCTAGAAGTCCTTTAGGTTTATTAAGGTTAACAGTTGGTTCTTTATGATCTTGTTTGAATATGAATTTCAGAATTTTATTTTGGAGTGGTTTTATATTCGAATTATTGTCTGTTTCCCAAATTGAGATTAAATATTGTATTCTGGAATAAACTGAAGAGAAACGACGAACTCTTCTATAATGTAATGGAATTTGGTGAAATTTGCTTTCTCACTTTTTCTTCAATATGTTTTCACCACGTTAAATTTTATCTATATACAACCCTAAAAATTTAGTGAATGTGGAATATTCAATGGATTCACTCTCATATTTTATTGAAACTTTCGAATTATTAGGTATTGTCTTCCTGGAAATTTATGTGTAGGAGGATTTCTTGTAATTCAAACTTAATTTGTGAGAAGCCATCCATAATGATAACTATTTCAAATCATAATCATTTATTTTTTTCAATTTTGTTTCCTGAATAGATGAGATGGTATCATCAGCAGATGAATAAGAGGTTCCTCTCAGAGGCAAATCTTTGATAGAATTGATGTATATGAGGAACAATAGTTTTAGTTGTACTAACTTTCTCTCTCATATAAACATATTGTTTTCTATTATTCAAATAATGTTCGAACCATTCAGGTACCCTTCCCCACAATCCTGCATGACACAATATTTTCAGGAGTATATTGTGGTCAACAGTGTCGAAGGCCTTCTTTAAGTCCAGTGATAAAAGTCCCCATTTTTGGTTAGAATCTAACTGTGTACGAAAGTTGGTAATTATATCCATTGCCGCACCTTCTGTTTCACAAGATTTGAGAAAACCATATTGACGACAATAGAAAAAATATTTTTTTTCCAGATGATTACATAATCCACTTTTCATTAATTTTCCGAGAATCTTTGATGAAATCGGTAAAACAGATATAGGTATATTTTTCATTTCATTTCTCTTACCACCCTTGAAAATAGGTTTAACGTTTGCCACTTTCATATTTTCTAGTACAATTCCCAAATCAAAAGATAAATTTGCAATTTTTTTCAATGTCAGAGTTAACTGTGATTCAAATGCCCTTACACAAAAAACATTCATGTGATCGAATCCCGGGGATTTTCTTTTTTCCAATTCTTCAATAATGTCTTCGATTTCGTCATCAGTAACTGGGTCCAGAAACATCGAAGTTGTTTTCGTTTTCCATCTATATGTCCTTGAAGCAATTCTGCTTGCTAAATCTGGTCCAACATTGATGAAATAGTCATTGAAAGATTCACAAATTTTGTTTCTATCATGAATATTTTTCATATCAACAGTTGTGTACTGAATTTGGTCCGAAATTTACAGAGTTTTATTGTTCAGCAATATGTTGTTTGTGGTCCAAGCAGATTTTTGTGTTGACTTTTCGAATTGTTCCTTACGAAACGTTTCCTTTGTTTGTCTCAAAGTCTTTTTGGTGAGTTGATTATAATAATTATATAGATCTACGTTTTCTGTGTTTTCCGGATTTTTCTTTTTCTTGAAATGGTACTCATCGCGAAATTTGATAAGTTTGGCCACATTTTAATTGAACCAGGGTTCAGAATCCTCTCGAATTTTCCTACTTTTTTCAGACACACAATTTTCAAAGATTTCTTGTATAATTTGTCAGGAGAACGATACTTATCCAAATTTTGATTCAATACGGTCAACTTCAATTCAAATTCATTGCGGTCAAAAAATATACTTTTTTTGTAGACATACTTTTGAGATTTTTTTCATGATCAATGTCAATGTCGGTAATTATCAATTTGTGATCACTCACAGCACTATTAACAATCGAGGTTTTAGAAGTAATATAACAACGACAGTACTCTTCATACCAGTTTCTCTTTCAGAGTCCCCATACCAGCTCGAGAAACAAAAAGTCACAGAAACATTCACGTCAATAAAATTAACGACGACTTGGCAAAAATAATGGAATTGGGTAACATGAACTCGGTGTAATTTAACGCTACGAAAACCCAGGCATGTCTCTTCTCAAGAAAAGCCGATCTATCATCATCAAATATTCAGATGTCAGGAATATCTATTCCTACAAAATCAAGTATCTCGATGCTAGGAATTACGATCAGTGATAATCTCTCGTGGGAAAACTATGTGAGATCGATCGCTAAAAGTGCTTCCCAGACACTTAGGCTTCTCGATTCCATTCAGAAGGCAATTCGTTTTGTTGGTGAATCTTCGCTCACAGACTCGCTCACTTCATTGGAACATCGTAGAAAAGTTGGAGACTTGTCTCTCTTCTATAGATTCTTTCACGGTCGATGCTCTTCCGAATTGTTATCAATCGTTCCCCGCTTGGCAATATCTACACGGATGACTCGACGAGTATAGAATTCCCACCCCTTTTTTGTGAATTTGGAACTGTGGAACCTCTCTTGCCCAGAGATCTTTCTTCAATAGAACAGCTGAGCTTTGGAATTCCTTGCCCAAAGAGGTGTTTCCTGAGACTTACAAGCTTCAAAGTAAATGTTAATTCGTTTCTCCTGTCCTTTGATCAATTGCTCAGGGATCTTTTTTCAATAGAACAGCTGAGGTTTGGAACTCCTTGCCAGAAGAGGTTTTTCCTGAGGCTTAAAAACTTCAGAATCTCAAAGTAAATGTTAATCTCCTGTCCCTTGATTCACGCGGTGTTCTATGAACATTATAGGGTTTCCCTTTCGTGTGAATCTGCATATAAAAAAAAACATGATCGATCAATGAACATTTACCATTCACCTCTTGTGGAAATTTTATCATTCGACAGTTTAAAATTGTTCGAGTTATATATCACTGATAGCATTACTTTGAATAAAATTCTTCAACATATCAACATTCATGTCTCCAAAAAAATAACATTTCAATTTCTTCATACAAAAATTCTGCAACTGTAAATTCATGAACTTTGAAAATTTCTCAATGTTTTGACTAGGTGAATGATATACTCCGCTGAGAATGAAATCAAATCCAGTTCTTTGGCAATGAAAATTCCAGTTCCTCCCCCTCTCTTCTGTCTTGAAGAATAAACCGATTTGAAATTGGGGAAGTTATAGTAAGTCTCTTCTTCAGCAATCATCCACGTCTGTGATGAATCTTAAGATAACCACATCTACTTTGGTTCCAGCAATTGTAACTTCCACTTCCCCAGTTTATTTTTCATTTCATTCAGATAGAGAATTCTTATGTTGAATTTCTTCACTTGGTTAAAATCTATAAATGATGCATATTCGATTACGTTTTCATTCATAATACGTTTTGAATGTGGGTCTTAGTTATAATCAATATTATTATTATATATGTCCTGATGATGTTTGTATACAGGACATTCTCTTTGAATGGTTGATTGGAAAATTTGTTTGATACTTTTTATTTGAAGAGATGCAGTTGCAACATTTAAGGTTGTTTAAGTTTCGGCAGGATTTTGATTCATGTTGGCCTGAACAATGAGAGCATACCATTGAATTTCTGCAATTTTTAGAGCTGTGATTGAATCTTATGCATTTGTTGCACTGGCTTATATAATTGTTTTCATAAACTTGAGAATCTGCTAACCTATGAATAATTTACCGCCATTTTCGTTCATTATCTTATGAAGAATTTTGCCACTCACCTCAGCAAAAACCGTCAAAGAGTTTTTGTATTGAAGATGGCGCACAATTTTCACAGAAAAATAGTCTTCTTCGGACATAAAATTATTTCGATTTTTCATACTATTTTCTATTTATTCTTTTGTTGTTGATTAGTTTCCTCTTAAATTTGGGATTTTAATTTTTGGTTTATTCTGTTTTTTATTACTGTTTCATATTTATCTGGTAATTTAGTTTCTATTTCCTGAAAGATTTTTGGAGGTGTCTTTTTCCTTCTGGTCGGCATAATATATTTGAATTATCTCAAATTCGCTTTTGTTGCAAGATTCTAGTTTAGGGGTGGCTGCTATGCATATACCTCCATTCGATGGGCTATAAATCTCCTGTTTCTTCTTTCTTCTCATGTTTTCGCTCATTCCTGAGTTTCATACTCTTCAACTGTATCGATAGTTTGACGTTTTCCAGATGTCAGAAACTTGAAATTGATTTTTCTTGAACAGTCCAATGTTCGATAAAAACTATTATAATTCTCAGTGCTTCAGGGATGAGGGTACCACACAAAATACTTTCAGGCAATTTTTCTCTTCGTTTTTCAAACCAAATTCAGATTTTATTTTTTTGTCAATGTCAAGTTACACGACAATCTAATAAAAATAAGGGATGTATCTTCCTATCGTCTGTTCGGAAGACGTCCGATGACACTCTATGGCCCAGAAAATCCACCTCTTTCTGGAACAATGGGCATTTCGGGAGATTCAGCTTGATGTTGGCATTCCTGAAACGTTATAAGACTTCTCGCAAATTGTGCAGATGTTGTTCTGATCTTTCCAATGACCAAAACGTCGTTGAGGTATACAAGACAAGTCTTCCAAGTGAGCCCACGCAGGACCAGCTCAACAAGTGTTTCAAATGTTGCTGGAGCATTGCACAATCCAAAAGGCATAACAGTAAACTTTTAGAGTGCACTCCCACTCGAAAATGCAGTCTTCTCCTGCCCACCTGCCAGTATCCGCTCTTCAGGTCTAGTGTTGACATCATCATTCGATTCCCTGTAATCGACACCTCGTGGACCCATCCTTCTTGGAAACCAACACAACAGGTGCAGACCAAGGGTTCAACGATTCTTCATCATACCTCATCATATTGTTAACCAGCTCTTCCACCTCTTGTTGCTTGGAAAATGTTGCCGAATCGGATGGGCTTGACCAGTACCGAGTCTGTGTTTGAACAAGTTAGTTCTTCTTGCTATTGTCGAATCAAAGATGTCGCTTTGACTTCTGACCAAAGTCTTGGCAGGTGTCCGAATGACTTTCAAGAGTTGTCATAACATTCTTCTCTTATTTGAAATACAGCTTGCTCCCCATGTAACAGGTAAACATGTTCCACTGACATCGCCTTCTTCAACTATTATTTCTTCGGAATTCACGTCGGCAACACTCACAGGAGTGGCTTGTTTTTGTCTTCACCAGGGCTCGTGCAAAAACAAAATTGCTGAGAGATCTATCATATGACTGTACTATTCCAACGCAGCACCCACGGTCTTCATCATCTAAAGCGCAAACTACTTCCTCCGAAAATCTCGGAATTCTCAATTTATATTAATCACTCTTGAAGATGAGTTGGATCTTAGTAGCATTCTTACCCTTCTTTGACAAAATGTTCCGGTTTTCCACATCTATAACATGCACTGTTTTTCTGAGAGCTGATTCCACTTATCAAGGACTTTATCTCCTCGCGAACTTTCTGGAAAGAACCAGTAGCTGTGGCACATCGTTGGTCGGGTTCTCCTATAGATACTGCTCGCACTTTCGGCCTCGAGGTGTTGAAGGCCGCCTCCACTTCTAGAAAACGAATTAAGGCAGCGCTACTCCACTTGAAATTCGTCAGTCGTAAAGTTCTTTGAATTTCCGGGTCTCTCAGTCCGTCTATAAATATCTGCACTGCTACCTGCTTCTTGAAATCTCCAGGTGCTTCTAAGTAAGCCAGCTGAATTAATCGTGTGCGAGTCTTCATTCGAGCCCGGTACAGCTGTTCTCGGTGTTGATCGCCATACTGCAACTCTAATGCTGAAATCAGGTCCTCATATTTCTTCTGCTGTTAGATGGGTATCGTCTGTAATATACCCAAAGCTGGCCATCGCAAAGCTACTATAAGTGCCGTAGATTTTTTTCCTCGTCCTATCCATTAGACTCAGCCTCAAATTGTCTACGATACATGAATCAAGACGACTGGCCATCAAAAGTCGGTGGTTTTACGGAAATGGCTGATGTGGCAACCTCATCTTGGTTCCTGCTTTGTCGACACTTTTTTCTAGCCCCTTTATCTCCTTTCGAACTATCTGCACTTCACTTTTGGCATTTTTCAACAGTTCTTCTTTCAGTTCTCTCATTCGTAATTCGGTTTATACATGCTCAAAAGCTTGCCTTTATTTTCTAGAACCTTTTCGAAGTCTGTTTTCCATTGGTTTTTTATTTGAACTAATTCATTCTTTTGTTATTCTCTCACTTTCTCCTATTCTAGAAATTTATGGGGTGCTTCTTCTAGTTTTCTTTTCATTTTCTAGAATTTTCTGGAGGGCTTCTTCTCGTTCTTTATTTTCATCTTGCCATCGTCTATCGTCTTATTTTTATCTTTCGTCGTCTTTCCAAATCCGCATATTGGTTTTGGATGAATATCAACATATCCTCCATTAAATCGCAGTTCGTATACTGAGTAATTCTCCGAACAACCCTGAGCTGGCGTATAATTCGATAAGAAAACACATTGACTTTTTAATTGACTCTAAAAAAATCTAACGCTCTTAACTGAATTACCCGAAGAAATACATTCTTATATAGCATGATCGAACAGTCTACTTATTCCATTCGCGCCTAAAACTTCCAGATTCGACGTTGGGAAACGACTCGATCGACTAGCCTTTTCGAGAGCGGCTTCGACGACGAGAATATTCGCGTTGCGGGCGTCTGGCATTATCGAGGTCTGCCGGTCGATCCACAAGGTACAGATCCTTCAGTGGAATTATTAGGCTCAGCGGCGGCGTTAGGAGATTTTAGTTCGATTTCTTAAAAGCATTTATTTTTCTGACAGATTTTGCAGTTGCCAATGAGTAACAATGAGTTTCGATGTCCTCCGATAACTACGGCCAATATAACCTTCGCCAAGGCTGATTTCATTTCGTTCATGCCTCGGTGGCAAGTTCCGATCATATGGTACTATGTCAATGTATCGTTTTGATCATAAAGCACCTGAATATCTTCTAGGAATTTTAAAGAAATTATTTCAAAAGAAGAATTTTCAGGAAGGTATGGTATCAGTAGAGGTGGTGACTAGCTCATTATTTTTGGGAAATGAGGCGTGACTTCTTTCAGATTAATATATTCTTTAAGCACACGAATCATGTGTGGGGTGGGATCCCTTCTAGGGATAGTAACATACAATCGTTAATTTTCGACACTATTTCTTGTCTGATAATTATTTTATCTGCGTATCCGCCCGTGATGACTAATTGATTTTTACACATATTTAATGGTTTTTCCGAAATAGGAATCTCTAAAGTTGGATTTTCAACTGACGGGTATGATATCTAGCCCCATCGTCGGTGTCTTCACCTTGTCGTGGTGGTGGGGCTTGCGTGCCTCCATGAATCTGAGAGCCACACCAAACACCCAAGCCAAGGTGTAAAGTAACGTGCTGAAGGCTAAATGGCCGCAGGATGTAATATGCGGTCATGAACGTTCCCCTGGGAGCACAGGGCGGAACCAACTTGTAGGCACGCCTTACCCGGTCATGCGGAGCTCTGACCGGGTGGACCGTCGTTTCCCTAGCTGCTCGTGGGATCATTATGGATGATGGATGATGACTAGGTACGAGCAGAGCAAGCGATTTCATTGAAAACTAGATGGTATCGGATGAGCCATCGTGTTCTGACCACAGGCACATCCGATTCGATCTAGTAGAGACACTCAAGCAGTCTTTAGTTAGGGGAATCGCAACCATTAGGGATACAGATAGTCTAGAGGAGGCAGTCGAACAGGTAGAAGAGGCAATCATGGAGGCCTACCACGAAAACTGTCCCGAAAAGACCAAACACTACAGAGGCAAAACCGTCTGGTGGAACCAGCACCTCCAAAGCTGTGGCTCGAAGTGTGAAGGCTATTAAACAAAGCCAAGGGAAACCAAGATTGGGACACATATAGGAAAGAACTTACGCAGTTAAACAAAGAAATCCGAAAGGCAAAAAGAGACTCATGGAGGAGGTTTTGTATGGAGGTGGAAGAAACGCCCACTTATGCAAGAATCCACCGAGTACTTGCCTAGGAAAATACTGCGAGCTTAGTGGGTTTCCTCAAAAGAGAGGAAGGAACCTACACAGAAATGGAGAGGGGAAGTCAAGGCTACTATTGACAGCCCATTTCCCAGCGACATCTGATCCTGGGCTCTTGGGGGGGCTTCCTCCCTCCCAACAAGGCATAGAAGGCAGATGGGCTATCCAAAAATTCAATCCATACAAGTCACCGGGAATGGAATCTACCCGATCCTGCTACAAAAGGGACTGGATGTGCTGATACCACATCTGATTAGGATTCTCAGAGCCTGAGTGGCCTGGGGATATATTCCAAAATCATGGCAAAAGGCGATAGTAGTCTTCCTGTCCATAATACGCAAAATATTAAACCAAACGCCCAATTCATACAGACCTATCAGTCTAACGTCCTTTCTAATGAAAACCGTTGAAAGGTTACTGGACCGATACATAAGAGACGAAACGCTGAAGGAGAAACCTCTAAGCGCTCGTCAATATGCGTACCAGCCTGGGAAATCGACAGACTTAGCGCTGGACGACTTGAGCAGATTACTTTCTAAGTCGCTGGACGACAAAGAAATGGCAGTAGCTGCCTTTCTAGTCATCGGAGGGTATTTAATAATGTCTCCACGGAGTCTATTATTATAGGCGCACTGAGAAAAAGAGGAGTATCAGATGTTTTGTGCCAATGGATAAAAGCCAGCCTAGAAAGAAGGATGATATACCCCTCTAGGAGAGGCTACCCTACAGGTAAGAGCAGAAAAAGGAAGACCACAAGGAGGCGTACTATCGCAACCCTAGTAGACGATCTCCTCTCTTTGTAATTTTTTGGGTAAGAAACATACCACATCAACTCCAAAATTAACTTACAACCGACAAACTATGGTCAAAATGAACCCATGACAAGACTATTCAAAGGAGCTAATGTATATCAATCTCATTCTGATTTATTCAACTCAACAATACCTACCGTCAAAAATCAAATGAAAAATATCTCATAACTAGTGTAAGTTTATTTTGTAGTGTAAGTTTATTTTGCATATCAAATAGAAATGTACTGTAAGTTCTAGCTAGATTGTGATATATACATTAATATAGCACTAGTATGATATTCAACAAAACTTAGTTATTAGGTACTGATAATCCATACGGAAATGGATTTTCTGTAAATAAATATATATAAACAATTTTTCCTACCCCCAGATCAAGAGAATCATTCAACGCAAACCCGTTCCTCGCAAGCCAAACAACCAAAAGATCCGATTAAAAGTCCGAAAGCTTTCCTTTCTTTCATTGACTGTTAAAGTTAGGTCGAATTCTGACAAAACACGACATTAAGACAGTATCAAATATCCTTCCTCCTTCCTGCGCTCACCCGAAGATGAAATAACCAACGATTCATAAGGAATATATGAAATTCCTTGCCATAACTGCCCGAAAACATACGTAGGACAGACGAACCGACGAGTATGGAACAGGTCAAACAAACACAAACTTGCAGTATGTAATTCGGACATGACCTCGACCCTCTTCAAACATCACCACAAAACCGGACACAAAATTGAATTCAACAACACAACGACCATTGTCACAACAAAATCAACCCAATCTAGAATGATTCACAAAACAATAGAAATTGACAAAGACTCCTCAATTCCTGGAAACAACCTGGAACAACCTCAGTCTTCACGTTTTATATACAGAATATGTTGTTCAAGTCAAATTAGAGTTTAGCTGTGAAGTTCAAAATGAATGATTTTCATATAAACCTTTATGTTTATTTAGAACATACAATGAAAATTATTATTCCGAAAGACAGAATAGAGGTCGACCTTCATCCATCTGTTTAGCGGATGAAACCTACTTTTTATAGAGTTTAATAATATGACAAATAGGCCTGTAATGGCTTGCCTAAAATTTAGTGTATTGCAGGATACTTGCATTTGAGTTGTCAAAATTTCATATTTCCGAATAGTTTACAGGGGAGAACAAAAAGTAAGAATTTTGATCAGGTGTTAACAACCTCTCATTTTGAACATAATCAAAAAATTAATTCAAAGGAGTTGTTCATAATCGAAATCAATATTCAAATTTGGAATCACATCCACACAACTCATCTGCAAGTATCCTGCAATACACCAATTTTTATGTGGAATAAAATTTTATGAAAAATCGATAATAAAAAAGTTTTCCATATGGTGAAAATGTTTGAATCTCACTGTATAGTATAGTCTGGACCACATTTTGATAGGCAAGCCATCATAGCTGTATTCGTCCATTTATGAAACGTAGGTTTCATCCGGTAAGCAGATAGGTGAAGGTCGACCTCTATTCTGTCTCTTGGACTCTATGCAACATTTTGAAGTGCCAAAACCCACAGACAGCCATGTCAATATATATGAAGAAAAGCAAACTGAAACCAGATAAAAATTACCAAAATCATGACAGTTATAAACTACTTACGTTTGTCACTGAAACTTCCTATTAATCCAAGATTTTATAATTATCAGAGTCAAAGAACCAGCTGACCTTGGCGATTGCAAACTTTCAAGAAATACTTTGGTTCAATAATTCCTTCATCATTGCCAGGGCTCAAAATTACACCATTGACTGACACATAAAATGAAAGATTGTCAGTTGTGGCCAATTTCAGATTAATATAAATGAATATTTCAGCATCACTTCTCATTCCACTAACAACATTTTTGGCACCTGGAAGTCCCTTAGAAAAATGTATATGATTTCTTTTCATACGGCTTATGCCTTCAACTTTGATACGACACCAATTTTTAAAATATGTTCCATGAATGATACAAATATTTTCTGTCACCAGAAAAGATGACAACTCCAAATTTTCCACCACCTATGAAGAAAAAGGAAATGGTTAGTAAGGTTATAAGTGAATTTTACGATTTTTGATGAAAACATAATTTTCCTTGACATTCCTCAACATCTTCGGTAAAATTTCACATTGCATACACTTTTTTTTCCTTCAAATTGAAATTTTGTTTATAAAAGTAAAATAAGGTAATAATCAAATGAAGGCTAATAAAAAAAAAATAAGTTTCAGTCGTTGGGGTACAGAAGGTATAAAATTTATCAATGTTCCATTTCAGAAATGAAGAAGTAGCTCTACAGTGCTACAAATGGACCTGTATTTCGGAACATAGTCGTAACCACCAAAAATTTCATTTGGCTTTTTCGTAGAAGAGACCAATTCACATAATAGTATAAAGTGTAACTGGATTCACCAAAAGTATATGTACGGAAGATCTGAAAATCCTTACTGTTATTGTGTGTCCCTGGTTAGCACATATTTGTATATGACCATCCTTATAGCGAATGTTGAATCTTCGCTTGTTATCAGTGTCAACTAATCTCTTGATATCTTCCAGAGTACATTTACTTTTCACAGCTTTGTGCTTTAGTATATCCTCCACATTAATGTATCCGTCTGCACTGATTTGCAGTCCTTCTTTCAGAGCCCCGTGGCGAAGAAGCCAAGACAGATATTTACTCAAATGTTTTTCTCCAGCAGCCTGCAATAAAATAAATGTTTGAAATAGAACGAATTGAAATATGAAAATTATCAAAAAGACATAAAAAATAAATCAATTTGTGATTTCATCCATAATACACAACATGAATGAATATTTTGATAAACATACCATCATCATACCATCATCAAACGAAAAATCTGATTAGATTGAATTTGTAGAGGAATACTCATACCTACTAAACTGTATTGTGTTTCTCTTCAACTAAAAATTATTATTAAACTCCGGAGTTCGGAGTTGTTGAGTAAGATTGTAAGATAATACAATAAGGTCAAGGTCAAATAATTACCCAAATCCCAAATTATTTCTCTGACAGTTGTGAAGGTTCAGTTTAAGCTCTAAGTTCTCGAGTCACGGATTTATTTTTAAACGAATAGTGACGTAGAGAATAGAGAATATGGACGAAATCTGTTGAACTGCGACAAAACACAAAGTCGTATACGGGTTTATGACAAGAATAGAGGCCCGGTGGCGATTCAAGAATTCGCATGCATTTTCTGTCAAATCCATTGGGAAGTTCATCATCAAGTACGCCACTATCGGAAAATATTTGAACTATTTCATCACGTTAAACAAAAACAAACTTCTCAATGTGAAATTATGGTACACTCCTCTAACACATTCACACACTGATTAGTCTACACATTTGTTTCAAACAGAACTTTGCCAAAATTCGAAAAACACGAGGTACAATACAAAATACAACGTAAACAATAAACATATGTTCTTGACAGATTACGATCAGCTGATTACGGTTTGTTGCCGACATTTTTGAACAAACATCAGCGCCCTCATCGGTAGGAATTCTTCCCAATAGTTTAAACTCCACACCATAAGCAAGTTTATAGGACAAACCAAACTTTTTTCATTTACCGCAGTTAAACTTTGGTTCGAGATGGCGTGCGACTTGAAGACGTAATTTATTAGAACCACTCGAATCCGTCGGTTTTAACCAAAGTTATTCGTTTGGTTAGACTGGTTCGTTTATTATTTATGTTATATCAGAAATCAGAATTATGAATGGACCCCTTGTCTCAGAATTGCGCAATATCGCATCAGCTTCAACGCCGTAGCTAGAGGAACCGTTTCAGCAGTTTCCAAGGACTTCTATGAATATAGTTTATGATTTAACATTTCTTATATTTTCTGTGTTTGTTGTGTTATGGTTATTTCCAATCCCAAATCCTTTCCTACTTCTTTTTACTTTGAAAATCAATTGGAAAGTGAAATAATGGAGAATAACATTCTATATCATTGGAAAACATTTGAGCCAAATTATTTTGTTTTGAAACGAAAAGAGGATATATGATTAATAAGGATATGATCCCTTTTATTTTCGAAACAGATCCCTGGCTTCTAAATTGTAAATTCAAGATCATATAATTTAACAGCTCAATTTAAAATTGGAGAAAATATTTTAGAACCTCTCATTTAAAAGCAGATTTGCGTATGAATGTCTGAGACTTCTATTTGGTAATTATTACCCTCGTAGTTTTGACTTGAAAGCAGTATTTATTTTTATCCATTATGATAATGATAATTATCATCAAAAAGATCGGTGTCCAAATAAACCCCGGGCATATCTGACAGACGACTGTAAATCAGACAGTTGTAAATCCAGCCTGCTGGACAAACCATGGACAAACAAATGGATCTACATATACTCAGTGTGCATTTGTGTCATATTTAAAAAAAAATCTCGGTATCAACTCAATTTTGAGCGATTGTGAAGTTTCAATCCATCGATTTCCTTCTAACTGAAAGAGCAGATTTGAGTACTGATAAGTTGAAATGGGCAACTGTATATTCATGCATTTTGTATTTCAAAATTGCAGTTTTAATCTCATTAAATAACCATTGTTGTTTATGGAAATACGATTTGTTTGTTCAGCAGGCTGATGCGTGTGACGTCACATGCCCGCGGTCTATAACATAAACACCAATCTCAACCTCAAAAATAAAAAGAGAAAAATCCCGCGAATTTTTTTTTCAAAACTTATAACCGGAAAAATAAAACTGCTCCATACGTAGGTAAATACCAAAATTTTGCGATGATAACTATGACTATTTAACAGCTGATTTATGACGTCACTGATATATAACCAAACGAATAACCGAAGTCGCTATGGTGTAGGGTAGTACCATAGGGTAGTACCAATTTGAATTTGAATAGACCGCGGGCATGTGACGTCACATGCATCAGCCTACTGGACAAACAAATCGTATTTCCATGAACAACAATGGTAATTTAATGAGATTATAATTGCAATTCTGAGATACAAAATGCATGCTTATACCATTGCCCATTTCAACTTATCAGTACTTAAATCTGCTATTCTAGTTGCTTAAATCCACAATTCACGTATCTTGATAGCAAGAGGATTAATATTCTTTCTGTTGTCGAAAATAGAAGGGAATCGATGGATTGAAACATCACATTTCTCAAAATTGAGTTATTATCGAGAACAAATATTTTAAAATATGACACATATCACAATAAGCATTTGTAGATTCGTTTGTTTGTCCAGCAGGCTGGATTAACAACTATCATTCTACTGTCGTCTGTCAGATATGACCGCGGTCTATACGGTAAATGAATTCTTCAAAATTTAAAATCTATTATTTGTGGTAGTTTGGAAGTAAAAAATCCAAGTTGGATGAGTGATTGTTGTCGTGAACATAGAGAATATATCTTGAATTAGTTATTGAGAACTTTGATACATAAATTTTGTAAAAATATTTCCAATTCAACGAGAACTCGTGTTGCTCTCAAAAATCTTGAACTATAGCCAATATACAACGTAATCAAGAATCAAGTTCTCTCCTCTCCCAATCCCAATACAGAACATTTTATAACCTAAAAATTACTTTTCATCTTGAGTTGGTATCCTATTGTTATATTTCTTCTTTTCAATAAAACTTAGAAGAAAAACTTCCATTCAAAAATAATACTCGTACAAATACTTGGTTGAAACGAATATATTGAGTGATTCTACTGAACTGAATTTACAGATAGAATAATTGTTTTGACCTCGAAGGGTCTTATGTCTTATTTATAAGCTACTAGTCGGCTTTGTCAGCAACAGACGTGTGAAAGACAGTATCTTCAGTGGCGTAAATAACGCCTTGGCAACCTTGGCGGCGCCAAGGGGCGCAGTGCAGGAGGGGGCGCAACGAAAGGCATTCAATAACAAAAAAATAATAATATCTGAAATGAATAAACCTGATGAATGTCATATAGATAGAGATAGAGGTACACACTTGACAATTGGGAAAAAAATCAGGAGGAATGTGTAACTCATTAAAGAAATTTAAGTAGTCTAAGTTCTAACTGATTATAAGTTGCGTTCGATTTGACGCCCGAATGCCCGAAACAATCCGGGCGCGTTCTCAATAACCTGAATCACCTCGTTGCATTTATTTTCAAAGTCGGGGCGAGTTCTGTTCCATTGTTTTCAATAGCATTGAGAGCTGGTAGTGATTACTTTTTTTGAATTAATTTTATAACTAATTTTCGCCACGTGCAGTCAGTCGCAGCGTGTTCATGGAGGTTAGATTCAAAATTTTCGAGAAATGACGAAATGACATATGACAAGAATTCGTAAAGGTGAATATTTATGAAGTATGACGTAAGACTGATACAACTATTTGGCAATACGTCACTCCTTTGAATTCAGTAAATTGGGCTAAATGTTCACATAAACAGTGCGTCTGCTTTCATCAAACCAGTGGAAAACAGAACAAACCTCGTGGTTTCGGCTGAAAGTTATGTCACCAAAATAGAATTCAACGACTTGAGACAAGCCACCAGCGTTATCTTCACGAAAAACAAGAACACTAACAGGTGCAGTAAAATTATCATGGGGTTACCCAAGGTTGCATGCTTGGGGCACTTCAAATCGTCTTGTATTTTTGAAAAACCACTTTTCTAACTTTACAGGGTGAACGTAACGAAGGAAGTGATACTGAGTGCTGGGGCCATTTCATCCCCACAAATCCTTATGCTTTCCGGCATTGGCCCCAAGAAACACCTGGACAAGGTGGGCATACCGGTGGTACAAGACCTGGAAGTAGGAAGTACTTTACGAGAGCACGTTTTCTGCGGAGTTCCCTTCTCAGCAAACACTTCGGCACTTTTTTTGAATTAATTTTATAACTAATTTTCGCCACGTGCAGTCAGTCGCAGCGTGTTCATGGAGGTAAGATTCAAAATTTTCGAGAAATGACGAAATGACATATGACAAGAATTCGTAAAGGTGAATATTTATGAAGTATGACGTAAGACTGATACAACAACTATTTGGCAATACGTCACTCCTTTGAATTCAGTAAATTGGCTAAATGTTCACATAAACAGCAGCCAAATAGTTGTTGTATCAGTCATACTTCATAAGTATTCACATTTACAAATTCTTGTCATATGTCATTTGTCGTAAATTTCAATCCATATTTAACAAAGGACGTTATGTTTGTAGCTTCCCTGAAGATGACAGTATTCACTGTCGAAATATTGGAAATACAGTGTAAAAAGAGTACACTTTTTGCTTGCTGCTTCACCCAATATCTTCTCTCCTTGTATCCTGACTGGTCAGCAAAGACTACCAATCTATATTGTATATATATATATATATATATATATATATATATATGAGGTAAAATGGTAAAATTCCGTTAATCGAAATCGAGCTCCGCCTCGAAGACGAAAAATGTTTGGTGGAATTTACGTATTTTGGCCTCCTGAAAAGTCAAATGAAATTTTTGAGGCTCTCAACTCGTTTCGGAGATACGGCCCCTCAAAGACAGGATATCGGGGTTTTACGCCTATGTTTGTTTCTCAGTCAATTCCGCTCGAAATTCCTCTTTTTATCAGCCAATATACATATTATATACCACCATCTTCGTTACTTTATAACCGAATTATAAGCATTTCTCACTACAAAACTCTATAATGTAAATCTTCATAGAAATTTTAGAGTTTTGTAGTGAAAAATGGAAAAATTCGTATAATTCGGTTGGGAAGTGATGAAGAAGTTTATATAGAATGTGTATATTTTGCCGATAGAGGAGGAATTTCGAGCGGAATTGGCTGAGAAATAAACATTGGCGTAAAACCCCGATTTCCTGTCTTCGAGGGGCAGTATCTTCGAAACGAGTTGAGAGCCCGAAAAATTTCATTTGACTTTTTTGTTTAGGAGGCCAATATATATATATATATATATATATATATATATATATATATATATATATATATATATATATATATGTAGAAATTGATGTTTTCACGGATCTTCGATATGCAAGATAAATTTTCTGGGTTTTTATCCGTTAGGTATCTTCTGATTTGTTCGACGTTTCGAATTCCATTTTGAATTCATTCTCAAGAACTGTGAGACGAATATCTGTCCATATCGTCCTGGTCAATCACTCCCCTTACGAAGTAACCAAGCAAGAGTAAGCAAAGACTTCAATTGTCTGTTCTCCATTGAAACTGGTATTTATAATGATTCTCTCCAGTTATTATCCGATTAAGTCCGATATTATTGATGATTATATCGTCAGCCGCTCTCTAAGGTTGTTTCCTGCCCATCCAGGTATTATGTAGAAATTGATGTTTTCACGGATCTTCGATATGCAAGATAAATTTTCTGGGTTTTTATCCGTTAGGTATCTTCTGATTTGTTCGACGTTTCGAATTCCATTTTGAATTCATTCTCAAGAACTGTGAGACGAATATCTGTCCATATCGTCCTGGTCAATCACTCCCCTTACGAAGTAACCAAGCAAGAGTAAGCAAAGACTTCAATTGTCTGTTCTCCATTGAAACTGGTATTTATAATGATTCTCTCCAGTTATTATCCGATTAAGTCCGATATTATTGATGATTATATCGTCAGCCGCTCTCTAAGGTTGTTTCCTGCCCATCCAGGTATTATGTAGAAATTGATGTTTTCACGGATCTTCGATATGCAAGATAAATCTTCTGGGTTTTTATCCGTTAGGTATCTTCTGATTTGTTCGACGTTTCGAATTCCATTTTGAATTCATTCTCAAGAACTGTGAGACGAATATCTGTCCATATCGTCCTGGTCAATCACTCCCCTTACCCAGTTTCAATGGAGAACAGACAATTGAAGTCTTTGCTTACTCTTGCTTGGTTACTTCGTGAGGGGAGTGATTGACCAGGACGATATGGACAGATATTCGTCTCACAGTTCTTGAGAATGAATTCAAAATGGAATTCGAAACGTCGAACAAATCAGAAGATACCTAACGGATAAAAACCCAGAAAATTTATCTTGCATATCGAAGATCCGTGAAAACATCAATTTCTACATAATACCTGGATGGGCAGGAAACAACCTTAGAGAGCGGCTGACGATATAATCATCAATAATATCGGACTTAATCGGATAATAACTGGAGAGAATCATTATAAATACCAGTTTCAATGGAGAACAGACAATTGAAGTCTTTGCTTACTCTTGCTTGGTTACTTCGTAAGGGGAGTGATTGACCAGGACGATATGGACAGATATTCGTCTCACAGTTCTTGAGAATGAATTCAAAATGGAATTCGAAACGTCGAACAAATCAGAAGATACCTAACGGATAAAAACCCAGAAAATTTATCTTGCATATATATATATATATATATATATATATATATATATATATATATATATATATATATATATATATATATATATATATATATCTATATATATATATATATATATATATATATATTGGCCTCCTAAACAAAAAAGTCAAATGAAATTTTTCGGGCTCTCAACTCGTTTCGAAGATACTGCCCCTCGAAGACAGGAAATCGGGATTTTACGCCAATGTTTATTTCTCAGCCAATTCCGCTCGAAATTCCTCCTCTATCGGCAAAATATACACATTCTATATAAACTTCTTCATCACTTCCCAACCGAATTATACGAATTTTTCCATTTTTCACTACAAAACTCTAAAATTTCTATGAAGATTTACATTATAGAGTTTTGTAGTGAGAAATGCTTATAATTCGGTTATGTAACGAAGAAGGTGGTATATAATACCGATATCCTGTCTTTGAGGGGCCGTATCTCCGAAACGAGTTGAGAGCCTCAAAAATTTCATTTGACTTTTCAGGAGGCCAAAATACGTAAATTCCACCAAACATTTTTTGTCTTCGAGGCGGAGCTCGATTTCGATTAACGGAATTTTACCATTTTACCTCATATATATATATATATATATATATATATATATATATATATATATATATAATATAGATTGGTAGTCTTTGCTGACCAGTCAGGATACAAGGAGAGAAGATATTGGGTGAAGCAGCAAGCAAAAAGTGTACTCTTTTTACACTGTATTTCCAATATTTCGACAGTGAATACTGTCATCTTCAGGGAAGCTACAAACATAACGTCCTTTGTTAAATATGGATTGAAATTTACGACAAATGACATATGACAAGAATTTGTAAATGTGAATACTTATGAAGTATGACTGATACAACAACTATTTGGCTGCTGTTTATGTGAACATTTAGCCAATTTACTGAATTCAAAGGAGTGACGTATTGCCAAATAGTTGTTGTATCAGTCTTACGTCATACTTCATAAATATTCACCTTTACGAATTCTTGTCATATGTCATTTCGTCATTTCTCGAAAATTTTGAATCTTACCTCCATGAACACGCTGCGACTGACTGCACGTGGCGAAAATTAGTTATAAAATTAATTCAAAAAAAGTGCCGAAGTGTTTGCTGAGAAGGGAACTCCGCAGAAAACGTGCTCTCGTAAAGTACTTCCTACTTCCAGGTCTTGTACCACCGGTATGCCCACCTTGTCCAGGTGTTTCTTGGGGCCAATGCCGGAAAGCATAAGGATTTGTGGGGATGAAATGGCCCCAGCACTCAGTATCACTTCCTTCGTTACGTTCACCCTGTAAAGTTAGAAAAGTGGTTTTTCAAAAATACAAGACGATTTGAAGTGCCCCAAGCATGCAACCTTGGGTAACCCCATGATAATTTTACTGCACCTGTAAGTGTTCTTGTTTTTCGTGAAGATAACGCTGGTGGCTTGTCTCAAGTCGTTGAATTCTATTTTGGTGACATAACTTTCAGCCGAAACCACGAGGTTTGTTCTGTTTTCCACTGGCTTGATGAAAGCAGACGCACTGTTTATGTGAACATTTAGCCCAATTTACTGAATTCAAAGGAGTGACGTATTGCCAAATAGTTGTATCAGTCTTACGTCATACTTCATAAATATTCACCTTTACGAATTCTTGTCATATGTCATTTCGTCATTTCTCGAAAATTTTGAATCTAACCTCCATGAACACGCTGCGACTGACTGCACGTGGCGAAAATTAGTTATAAAATTAATTCAAAAAAAGTAATCACTACCAGCTCTCAATGCTATTGAAAACAATGGAACAGAACTCGCCCCGACTTTGAAAATAAATGCAACGAGGTGATTCAGGTTATTGAGAACGCGCCCGGATTGTTTCGGGCATTCGGGCGTCAAATCGAACGCAACTTATAATCAGTTAGAACTTAGACTACTCAAATTTCTTTAATGAGTTACACATTCCTCCTGATTTTTTTCCCAATTGTCAAGTGTGTACCTCTATCTCTATCTATATGACATTCATCAGGTTTATTCATTTCAGATATTATTATTTTTTTGTTATTGAATGCCTTTCGTTGCGCCCCCTCCTGCACTGCGCCCCTTGGCGCCGCCAAGGTTGCCAAGGCGTTATTTACGCCACTGGTTTGTTCACGAAAGTCTCGTTGATGAGTTTATCCAATTCTTCTGAATACTGGTTGAGCTTGTGTTCGGCGATATTTAGATCCTCCGTATTTATTTTACTCAATTTGATATGTTTAAGTTCCGAGAGTTTTGATTTCTCCGGGAGATGATCACAACATGTGTATGGAATTTGAATGGCATAATTGCTTTTCGTTACATTTGGATATTTCCCGATAAAATATTGTCATTGAATAGAATAGATTAACATTATTTGACATTATCATACAGCTGTGTATTCATAGCACGTCACAAAAAAAAAGAGATTGTAGATGGTGAAAATTTGGGATACAAATAGCATTGCAAACAGTTATTAAAATTAAGAGTTAGTATAAATAGAACAGTTTAAATCAGTCAACACATTAAAAATTATTAGGTTTAGTGAGAGTGAGAAGTCAAGCCACCTTTTTCCACACTTTTCAGATATTCTTCTACAGAGTAGAAAGAATTGTCCAATAGAAATGATTTCATAACTTTTTTGAAGCAGTACATGTTCAAAATCTTCAATGATTCAGGTAGTATATTGTAGAGACGGTAATTCAAAGAATTATTCATGGACTTTGTGAGTCATAGGTACTCAGATTTTATGTGATCCTCTTGTATCATGTTCATGAATATCAGATTTTGCAACTTCTTATGGACCTCAGTCAAAGTACTCAAAATGAATAAAGATTTTCAGTGCTTTAAACAACGGTTTGCAGGTATCACGATATTTGGCATCTGCCAGGATTCTAATAGCCTTCTTTTGTTTCCTGAATACAATTGGGGCTTCCGAGGAGTTACCCCAGAGTAGTATACCGTAATCTAGGTGGGACTGGAATAGTGAGAAATAAACCGTTCTCAGAGTACTTGTTTTCGTAGTATGCCTCAACTGGCGAATGCCGAATAGTGAGCTAGATAACTTCTGATTTAAGAAATGTGCATGACTTGAACAGTTGAGTTTATGATCGATAGTTAGACCTAATTAGGCATTCCAGCTCAGGTTATGTCTGGGGGCAAATACCAGTTTTAACCAATCACAAACTTATCAAAAAGAAAAAAATGGAAAGTTACTGGGGGGCAGATACCGCCATATTGGTTCATTTAGATTAATTTGACATTTTTGAAAAGTATCTGGAATGCCTAATAATAGTTTGACGTTGAGGTTTTCATGATTAGATGTGTTGGTAGTAAATGTCAATCTTTGTGTTTTATCATTGTTTAATTTGAATCGGTTGACAATGAACCAGTTCTCAGCTTTATGCTCTGCCTCTGCTGCCATCAAAGTTAGGGAATCATAGTCCTCATGAGAATATATGAGCGTGGTGTCATCTGCAAACAGAACCCCATCATGTGATGTTAAAATTTGCGTCAAGTCATTTACATAGATAATGAAGAAAAGTGGCCCCAAAACAGAACCTTGAGGAACTTCAATTTAACCTCCACTAACTATTGTTATAAAATACTGTTTGGAATCGATTTGTTAGATAGGATTCAATGAGGTTTAGAGTAACTCCCCTAATTCCAGAGACGTTCAGTTTTTCGAGGAAGATATTATGAGGAACACAATCAAAAGCCTTGGACAGGTCACACAAAGTTACTTCCATGTGGTATCCCTGTTCAACTTCCCGTATCAATCTGTGTGTGTGTGTACTTTCTTTATTGGCCCCGGCTTCCTATTCGGCACCATTATGGCCAGTCTTCCCCCATCGCAAAGCAAGGAGGGCTTCGTCCGTGTACCCCCAACGTCTCACTCGTAGTGATATGGGGGCCTCAATTAATTATGCTTGCACGTTAAACGGCATAAGGCTTGTTACTTTATCCCTACGCCTTACTCAGGAGCAGCACGGCTATCCGTGTGTGTGTATCAGGCTTGTTACTGACTCCTTACGCCTTACTCAGGAGCAGCATGGTTATTCGCGGACCCGTCAACCATGAAACGTGGCAGAAGTCATTCGCCAACACGACAGAGAAATTCTTATAAAGAAAAATCTCTGCCCCTTTGGGGAAGCGAACCCGGGACCTCTAGAGCCACAGGCGGACGCGGAATCACAACGTATGATACTATATATATTATGGTACTACCTAGTGATATGTGATATCAAGGACGAGGCGCCGAAATATAATTTGTAATTGTACTTCCCCATATAGGGTGATGTGCATTCAAATCACACATCCAGATAATGTTGCCTGTTAATCTATGAATCGTGTTCAAGAACATATCAGTTCTTATCCGGTTATTAGGGGGATTGTATGTATTTATGATATTTATACTCCCAAAGATTGACAACTATGCTCTGCTAACATAAGTCTTGATTATTCATACATGTAATTTGAATTTGAGTATAGGTTATATCCCTGCGTATGATAGTAGCTTTTCCTCCATGTAAGATCAACGATATTTTCCAACCCTGATATATAACCCCTCATACTCTTTTTGCAAGGAATAATTTCATCATAGATGTATTCTATACACCGCGGGCATGTGACGTCACAAGACAACTGTCAACCAGCCTGCTGGACAAACAAACCCTTCTTCCATAAGCAACAATGGTAATGTAATGAGATTATTATCGTAATTATGAAGAAATTACGGTTTTACCCTAATGTTGGGTATACCCTTAGTGTACCTGACATATATATAAATGTCTCAATTTTGCAATCTATATTCATTATTCTTCCTGCTTGCAAGGAAATTGTATGTGAAATGGCTGATAAAAGTGATTATTTCAACACCTTGTCTATGGATATCCAGAAGAGATATTTAGAGAAACTGAAGGAAAGTAAGGGATGTGATCCTTATTTATTGAAATTTGGGGATTGTAGTAATGCTGTGAAATACTTTCCTAAAGTTTCATGACATGTTGTATGACATTATAAATTATTTTGTATATGTGCATGCACAGAGGACTTAAAGACTATGAAAGTTTGGATTCATACAATATCTTTATATCTAAGTGGATTAAAATTGGAGTGAAGCTTGTGAAAAAAATATTGAGAATGTACTTTAATAAATAATAATTTTGAAAGAACAGATTTGGGACATGTTATATAAGGCTCTACAAAATTATAAACCACAACCATCTTTTCATATGGTAATCCTGTATAAAAAAGGCATTTAGATGAGTTATGCTTTGAACTTCCCAATGGGAATGATTAAGTCTGCAAAGTTTCCCGGAGATGATGGATCTCACGATAACAATTCTGCAACTCGAAATCAATATCGGGACATAGGTGTTCACCAGAGTTTTGTGCATGTTCCACTTCTTCAACTGGTTAATTTATATCATTCAGAGTTTGATTTTGCTCATCAATAATATTCAAGTTTTGAACAGCTGGATCATTCACACAAAGAATCATAATCAATTTTATCCATATCAACTGGAATATTTGCGATGTCATTTTTATCACGCTGCTCCGTACGATACAATCTCTGAATGCTTTGAACTGCATTGATATTTGTTTTGTAGCCAAGTAATTGATTCAGTACCCAGTCCATATTGTCAACATCTTTGAGTGCACTAGGAAGGCTTTCCTGAAATGAAAAATAAAATTATGTTGCCTATGTTTCCTGAATTCTTTGAAAATATCTCCTACAAAATGTTTTGAACACACCGTTGCCCATTTCAACTTATAAGAAGTTGAATCTGCTCTTCTAGTTGCCTGAATCCACATCTCTTTTCAGCAAGAGGATTGATCTTTTTTCTATTGTCGAAAATAGAAGGGAATCGATGGAATGAAACATTATGTCTGCCGCTATTACCTCCTCATTTCTCAATCGCACAAAATTGAGCCTCTATTGAGAAAAAAGATTTTAAAATATGACATAAACACACACTCAGCATAGGTAATTCAGGTTTGTATGTCCAGCAGGCTGGATTGACAACTGTCATTTACTGTCGTCTGTCAGATATGCCCGCGGTCTATTCATCGAAAACAATCCATTCGACAGATTCGACTACCGAATGACCCACCATACCTTTCAATCCTAGTTGAATTACCCTTTGAAAAAAATGTTTCTCTCTTGTTTGCAACTCCTGGACAAAAGGGATCATGTCGCTGTCATTTGATAGTAGAAGAAACACTATATGGGTACTCATATATAAATCCCACAAATTCTTCAAGCCATTTGTTTCATTGATATCAAAATGTTCACCGTACAAATTATAAATTTATCATCTCTTTGTCGCGGCAGCTGACTACCTATTTTAATTCAATAACCCGAAAAGGATGAAAACATGTGCGCCACATGTCCATCGGGAATGTTCGGAAAATTTGGCAGCTAGCTCTGACAACTAACTTCACATTATTGACAAGAAGAAGAACTAATAAATAAACTATGAACTGTCAAGAGTGTCAAGTGTCAAGGTTTCAAGTCAAAGAAAGGCTGGAATTTGCAATAATTGTAATCAATTATTTATCAATAGGTGACAGATTTTTCAAATATATATACACTACGAAAATGTCTGAGGACGAGATGGAAAAGTTTGAAATAACAGATTGGGACGTGGATAACGAATTCAACATGTTCAGGAACAGAAAAAAAACATCAAAACAGCATCAGATATATGGTAACAAATAACATCTGCACTAAAACTTTTGCTGATCAATTCGAATATTTGCTAAACGATTGATAAATTTGATTTGTCTTAGGTATTTGGGCTGATGACAGTGACAATGAAGACTCACGGAAACCATCATTCATATCGAAAAAAGTACCCAAGAGTTATACAGCCCCTATTGGGTTCGTTGCAGGTGGAATCCAACAGGCTGGAAAAAAAGAAAAAGAAAATGGTAATGGAGCCGTTAAGAAAGAAGAAAAGTCTGATGACGAAGAACCCACTTCTTCCTTCAGGACAATGAATAGCTCTGATGAGTCAGATGATGAGTTACCATCCAGAACAGGTATGCTAGTTTAATTAAATGTGGAGGCATATAGAGCTTTGATGCATTTTTAATAATTGAGTTGATGACTCACTCAGTGTAATAACAGAGGTGTGAAAGTTCTAGAAAGAAGTTTTAAGACTGACAGTTGAGCATCCAGTAGGTACACTATCCTTCATTACAAACTTCTGTGTTAATAGAACAGCCAGTGTGTAGAGAACTATAGAATGATAATGATGTCTGTTGAGTCGCTATTCCAAAATCATGGAAATGGCAGTGTACAAAAAACCCATCATTGTTCAAAGATAGGATAGTTTGCCAGTGCCTGTGTTAAAGGGATTTGAGGTGTTTTAGTTACGCCATCTCTACTATAATGTCTATATTTCTGTTCACTTGATAATGAACGATAATGTTTCCTTGTTTGTGGAGTAAAATAGGTGCGGATTTCTGTATGCCTGTTTGACTGAAATATCGAAAGAGAGGTAGTTGGGCTATTCTACATTTTTCATCTTAGATTACATATCTGAGTAGGTATGAATAATATATCTCTAATAGTAAAAGTACAAGATGTATATTCTAATCTTTCGGCAATTCACTGTGGGGTACCACAGGGATCTGTTTTGGGACCCATTTTGTTTTTACTGTACCTCAATGATCTCGCTACAATAAATATTGAGGGATCCTTCACAATTTTTGCAGACGATACTACATCATCATGGCATGGGAAAAATACAGAATCCCTAAAACAAGTGATGTTCTCAGATATATCAAAGGTTAAGCAATGGTGTGATTCTAACTTTCTTTGCTTCAATGTGAACAAGACCAAAATACTCAACTTCAAATTTAACTATGATAACTTGATACTTGATATCAATATTGAAGAAACACGTTGTACTAGGTTTCTTGGTTTACACATAGACAATAAGTTGAAATTCAATGAACACATTGTATCACTATGTAAGAAATTGGCATCTGGATCATTCGCTGTAAGAACTGTTGCTAATGAATTAGACATCACTACAGCCAGATCAACTTACTACGCCCTAGTAGAATCCCATTTGCGATATGGCATGGCTTTCTGGGGATTCTGCAGCGAAAAACTACTTAATCAAGTCTTTGTACTACAGAAGAAATCAGTAAGATATTTATGTAGGGCAAACTACAGAGATAGCTGCAGAAACCTGTTTGTACAACATCGACTATTGACTGTAGTGTGCATTTTTATTCTTGAAGTAGTGTGCCTGATTCACAAAAGATATATTATGGATTCACCTGAAAATAGACCTCATAATACTAGACAAAACTGTAATATTCACCTCCCAATACCTAAAATGACCTCAACAAAACATTCTAATATGTATGAGGGAAAAAAATATTCAATCACTTACCACTGTCAACTAAGAATATTTTAAATCCAAAAATTTTCAGAAGAACGGTAAAGAATCTGCTTCTTGATAAAGCCTATTATAGCCTGGATGAATACCATGCTGACATGTCGCAAACAGCGTAATTGCGATATAGGTAACTAATGTAATAAAATGAATCTTTTACATGTATGACAGGACATATAACATAATATGTAACCACGTTTTATTATTCAGCTTTAAACTTTATTTGGGTTCATATTGCTATTTAATCACATCTCTGATATGCTAGGGTACTGTTTGTATATTCGTATCTGTAGTAACACGACTAATGATATTTTTATATATTGTATATATATTTATTTTTATATATATTTATATTTTTGTGATTTTACTTTGTCAACGAGAATTTATTCTTGGACAATAAAGAATATTTCTATTCTGTAATAACTCTAATCTCTAGTTGTAAACGATGTACAAAATAAATTCACTTATATACATATATATTATCTATTCTTTGGGTTCATATTGAGTGATGATGTGCGGATGGCTTATATTGAAATATCGATTCAAGTAGGTATATAAATATGTTTTTTTTTCTGTTATATATTTCTAATAATTCTTTTAAATAATATTATATTTGCACTTTGCGCTATGTTCTTTGGTGAGGAATTATAGGCTTCTATGGCATTATAGGGATTTTGAGACCTACGTTTTTTCTCACTGGCTCTAAGAAGATGTTTGCGTGCGTGCGTGCGTTCGTGTTTTATAGTTGTGTTGCTGATTCACAAAATTCAGAGGTGTATTGCATTTAAGATTTTCTTAGGTTACCTCGTATATACATTTACTTTTTTCGATTTGTATTATTTTCGAAATGGGTAAGATGTTAGTTTGATCATATATTATTTCTGTAGGGGTACGATACTGAAATTTGAATAGGATCTTCACAACCTTATTTTGCAATCTTTCGATTTTTTTTAAGATTGTTATTCCGTATGTTCCCCATAATGGAATTAAGTACCTGAATATGGACAGAAAATATTCATTGTAGATCAGATACAAGCTTGATGATCTTGTATAATCTCTACATCGATAAATGGCACCAATAAAGGGAGACATTTTGTTTTCTATGTGTTTGATGTGTTCACTCCAGTTCAGATTTTCGTCCAATATCCTATCTCTATTGTGATGTTTTGTGATCTTTTATTTATTTGTGTGAAAATCTTATATGTTGTTTTACTTATATAAAGTTGTAGTCTATTTTTTATTAGCTATTCAGACTAGTCAGTCTTACTTTAATATTCTTTTCTCTAGTTCAAAGTCGAAATAAACTATGAAAATACGATTTTATCAACCTTTTATGAATTAAGTACTTTTCAAAATACAATTTAATGTCAAAATCTACTTATTTAACAACGATCAAAACAAAAAAAACTATCAACATACAAGGTGTTTATGATAAAATAACAAGAACATTAGCCATGCATGGTATTGTTCCAAGTCTTTATTGAATTTTATTTGTCACTGGGATATGTCTCTGTCTTTATAGACCAAGATAGTGTCATCAGCAAATTTGAAATATCTACCGTGAAGCTCAGCAGTTCTTAATAATAGTACAAGTAAAATATATAGAATTGATCCCAGTACTGAACCCTGAGGTACTCCCGATTTCGTAATATCAGTTTGGCTAGAAGTCCCATTTAACACAGTGAATTGTTGCCTGTTGATGAGGTATGATTTTATAAGCGAATGAACTCTCCCTCTTATTCCCATTTTTCCAGTTTGTTGAGTAATATAGTATGATCCACTACATCAAAAGCTTTCCGTAGATCAACGAAAACTCGTAAACATAATAATTATCATCCAGTGCAGAGGAGATGTAATTAACGAAGTCCATTGTGGCACTCAGAGTATTGCTATGTTCCTGAAATCCATACTGATAATCATCAAATTTAACAAAATTACTAATGTAATTGACCATTCGCTTTTTATAATTATTTCTATAATTTTTGATTTGGTACATATCATGGAAATGAGTCTGTAGTTGTCTGTTTTATTTTTTGATCAATTTTTGTGTATTGATGTAACCTTACTGATCTTGAGGACATCCGGAAAAATGCCTTCGGTTTCAGTTATTAGTTTCACAAGAATATGTATAATGTACTCTTTGAGAGTTAACAGATCTTAAGTAGTATATCTTCAACTTCCTGTGTACTTGTGTTTTTAAGATATATTGAGTTATTACTATGGATTTCCTCAAAACCAGACGATACTATGATTATTGTTACAGCTGTATTGTTTCATCCCACCTATTGATCTTGTTCTAGAGCCTTTGCTTGCTTCGCATTTCGGGCAACTTCGGCACCATCTCTATATATTCTCGACATTGGACCCAGTAATTTCAATTCCTCTGTTCATAAATATTCAAATGATTTTTCAAGATAACACTCTCAGAGGCTGCCTTTATTTCTTGATGTTCATCTGAATTACAATTTGCTACCCATGTAACAGGTTCACATGTTCAATATCAGAAATGAATTGAAAATTCCAAAACTTTATAATTTTCAACATAATTGTTTAACATTGTTTTATGGAGCTGATTTATAGGAAATATCTGCAAATTGCAGTTACTGATCAGCGGTTGCATTCAGAAAATTATGATTATTTGAAACATGTAACAACATCAGGGCGTTTCATTTGAAAAGAAAAAACCGGTAGTTGAAAAAAAATCTTTTACTACGTCAAAAAGTGCCTCTTTGTGAGTATATTCAATATTCCAAAATTCGTGAGCTGAAGAAATAAAGAAAAAGGATATGTGTGTACTTTTAAGTGTGTGTCACTTGGTATAATAGTTGCGATTTAGACGAAAAATTTCAACTTTAACAACTAATGGTATTGAGTCGTTTATTTATATCATTGATACCCAATAGCAATTTCCAACGAACCGAACAGCAGTCATTGAAGATACAGGGGCGTTTTCTGGCGCTCATGTATTCAAATCGTATTTGTCTGTCTCCTTCTCTGTCGCATACGGCTAGCCCTATAGTGAGAGAGAGATGGAGAGACGAATAAGTTTTGAATACAAGAGCGCCAGAAAACACCTCAGAATAATGTAGTAGTGATAAACTGATTATTAAATCTTCTCTAACTTCTACGCTCAGCTATAACTATTAGACTCATGATTCTTCTAGACTAATCAAATTTCTTGGCTCCTAAACTCACATCTAATGAATTGATATCATTATTATCTCCAATGTTGCATATAGTTGATGGACTGTTCGCAAAATGAAATACATTATTCAATTGCAGGTTTTGGTATTGAAAGACCAAAAAAGCCAACACAATCAACAGTGACAGAGATTACCGGAGACATCGCTGGTCTACGTAGGAAAAGTAATTTGAACCCTTCTTTAATAAATAAAGGTGTGGGTCATTGGGAGAAGCATACCAAAGGTATAGGAGCGAAACTCCTTCTTCAGATGGGTTTTCAACCTGGCAAAGGTCTAGGAAAGGAATTACAGGGTATTTCTGCCCCAGTAGAAGCTCATTTGAGAAAAGGGAGAGGAGCAATAGGAGCTTATGGACCGGAGAAACTTGCCAGCATCCCAAAACTGAAGGTGATTTGAGAATCTTCTGTTTCAGATCGTATACAAATCCAGTATATAATTTACATATTTCTTTCAGGAAAAAACTGTCAAGTCGGAATCGGACGAGGATGAACCAAATAAAAAGAAAGGAGAATCGAAATGGAAAAAATCTGAACCGCTAAATAACAAAACCAGATATTACTATAGAAGTGTAGACGATGTTATTGAAAAAGGTAAACGTCCAGGAGCTTATAGAAATTTGGGAATTGCAAGGTAATACTGACAGTTGAGGTTTATTTATCTTTTACATTCCTTGTACTGGTTATTATTGTGGGGTATGCTGACTATTTATTCCATTCTGGTTTGACATTGGTTTTCAGAAATCTTTATCAAACTCCAATCACTCAACTTCCTGTGTCATGAAACTATTAAGTAGCTATAAAGCTTTCAATTACATGCATTTTCGAAATACTTGTTTAGTATCTACTTAATTACACCAGGTGAGCCCTTCATTTGAAATATTGGGTCTATGGAGTCTCAAATGAGACCTGAAAAACAAACGCTCCGAACTAATTGCCCAAGGCAGATCGCTGAAGATTTCTCTATATGTTGCCCCTTTGGCTCACCCAAGTCGGTACTGGCAATTTATTTACCCACAGCATGTTTCTTTCCGCCAACTGTGAGAGTCACACAATCCTCTTTTTCTCCCAATTAAACATACTAGTTTCTCGTCAAACGTGGGAAGTGGAAATAATCGGATAATTTTAATTTGTGGTCTCGGTAGTGTAGTGGTTAGCATATCTGCCTATCAAGCGGAAGGCCGGGGTTCGAATCCTCGCCGGGCCACCGTGCTGGGTAATCGCACGTTAAAAGGTAAGGCCTCGTTGATCCATTGCTCGCACAAGTTTCGACTTTTGAGGGTTGACGTTCGTCAGCTGGTTAACGAAAACGAACAATTTTAGAACAATTTTTAGAACAATTCAACCAAACTTATGTTTATTGCCATGACAAATAAGTCACTACTTAACGTAAATATTCATGGGTATGCTACCTGTTGGATGTAATCCAATGTCCTTCGTGGTATTAGCCAGGGAAGTAGTTGTTTTCTAATGGATGTTAGTCCGTCAACCTACAGTTTAGGTGAGTTGAGGCTGGCCTGAACAAATTGTTCATTTTTAGAATATTTAAGTCACTACTTTCAGTACCGGTGGCTTTGAAAGTAGTACGTATCGTTATGTAAATGAAAATTTTATAGAACGCAAGTACTTGGATGTTTCATGTTAATCGTGAAATGTAATACATTTTTAACGTTCGATGAAAAAAAAAATGTAACGCCAAAAATTTATGACGTTTTGTGACCGTTATTGGAGTTGGCGTTATCGAATTTAAATCATAACCATGGTTATGCCGCCGGCAAAAGAACTAATAAATGTACATATGTCTATGCAATAAAAAGTCAACATTTCCAAGTTCTTCAATTCAATTATCCCTTTGTTGGGCAAGGGTTAGCTATTATTTTGGCTGCCCATTTCCCTCTGGGATTGGGATTTAGGCAACCAACAATCGCCTATCGCGCCGAGCCAGCCACAAAAATTCTGCTCCGACCGTGGATTGAACCAGCAGTGAAAAAGCTTAACCAAACATACTACGGCACCGTAGACCGCTAGACCACCGACCGATCAAGTTGATCAAGAATGATTTTTTTATTTGAAAAAAAAACATGTTTGATCAAACATTTTTTTTGGTTGGATCGCAATGGTTCGTGGACAATCTCCACGCTCGCCACAGGCGACATCACTTTTTCTTCTAATAACAATCCACTGTTGCTCATTGAGTCAACACTTTCAGTAGATGTACATTTCACATACGAATTTAGTATATTTTATAGAAAAGTGAATACACCTTGAATTATTATTGGTGTTATTTGTACAGGGTGATAACAGATACACTATATGAAACTGAATTGTTTGTGGGATGAGAAATTTAACATTCAAATTGACTCCAAAATCTTTAACGCATTAAAACGCGGTATTTTTTTTCGGTTTGACTGGCAGTGGACTCAAGCCAAGAATGTTTTCATGAAACCCTGTATACTTTTTCAGACTAATCGATATAAATATGAATTTAGATTTTCAAAGACAACGCAAGTGCCCCTTTCTTCTCAAAATAGGTTTCTTTGTAAGTTATAACGCCCGCCCTCTGCAAGTATTGGTAATCCTTTATGCTGGGTCAGAAACTATCATGAACTCGTAAAAATAGAAAAGATCAGAGTGAAATCGCACCTTTCTCGCTACTCATGCTACTACTACACAACAAATTTCCAGATCACGTCCTTATTTTTATACTCATTCTAGACTTCGGATAGGTAGATATTTCAAAAGTGGCTTTCCTATTGCAGAAGGCTAACCTTCTTGAAATCAGCTATCAGTACTTTGTTATTGACTAGGACCAGTTTCAGTTTTTGATGGCACAATTCTTCGAGATATCTTTAGTGACTGTTGCCTGACGAAAAGTTGTGTGTTAAAAAAATATATTTTTTTTGTTTTAGTGAGTTGAGTAAAGTCAAGGTTATAGACATGACAGGGCCCCAACAACGAGTTCTAAGCGGTTATCACGCCCTCAGTGGCTTGAAGGCACCTCCAGGAGTGGAACACTATGAAGATGTAGTTCACAAGAAATGCTCAAATTTTGCCCTGCCGGAAATTCAACATAACCTGGATTTGTTGGTTGATATGTGTGAACAGGTGAGGTTATTGTTGGTGGCCTGAATTGCAAATATTGATAATCTCTTTTTCATTGCCGTTTAACAAGTAATATCTAGACAATAAATATGAAACATTGGATTAATCAATGTTCATCCTCTGCGAGAGATTAACACTTATATGGAGGAACAAACATAGTTATCAATATAACGATTATCCTATTCAACAATGAAGGCTCGATGTTTCTTTAATTCTTCATTGATCATCGGCCTATTTCCGCTACCAAGGCCAATCACCGAAGCCGGATATTGATCTTTTACGAGCCCAACACGGACCCGGGACCGCCGGCTTTAGGGCCCCTCCGAAGGACGGCATATCCTCAATATATCTTTTGCTCATTGATATATTGCCTGCGAGCTAGGATATGCTATTTTGCTGCAGTTATATGGGCTTTCGACTTAGTCTTTCCCTGCATGAGCCACCCATCCAAGTACTAACCGCGCTCGGCGCTGCTCAACTTCAGATATCGAATTGTCAGGCAACCTGAAGAGCTGGGCCGTGCCTCGAGGCTCCTAGTTCAGAAACTTTTCTGATTCAATCAGTCAACATTTTTTCATAATGATATACAATTTTACAGACATGCAAGTTTCACAAAGAGCAGATTTTCCTAAAATAGTTCATACCTTTGAAGGCTAGTTCGAGAGTATGCTCACATGTTAAACGAACCTGAGCGACCATACAAATAATGTGAATGGGGAAGTGAGATAGCTTTGGGGGAAATGGTTTTGTGTGGGTAGTTAGGCTGAAAAAGAATACCTATAGTTCGAGAGTCTAATAAAGTCTTCTTCGAAATATCTGACCCGAATTTGCATTGTTCTAGTACCTTTTATAAAGCGTTATTTATAGCTCGAATTTCCTGGAGTTGTCCAGAAGAAACGGATAAATATACTGACAATCTAATTTCTCGGGAGTGAACAGGACAGCGACGAGTAGAATCAGGTGCATTTTCAGACAGTATTAGAGACGACAGTAGTTTATTAGCTATAGTTTGTTTTGTGGAATATTTTGTTCTGTGACATATGGTGTTTAGTAGAAATTTTTGTTCTGTTTCGTTATACTGTTGTGAGCGTTATTAGATGGATAAAATCGAGAAAATATTTTAGTTTGAAAGTGAGTCGATTGGAGAAAGAACAACGTAGAATAAGTGAGCTAGAGGAACAACAACGTAGGATAGACGAAAAACCACGCAAGAGAGGGAAATAACAATTACGCCGATTGGAAGATCGTGCATTGTAGATGAATATCAGTGAGAAGCGGAAAAGGACAAAACGGGTGATTTTGAAAATATTGGAGAACCTGATATCTTTGAAAACCAGCAGGGAGTAATACTACTACTTCTGGCCATTTGAATGTAGTGAGAGGAAGCTCTCCCAGTCTGTCCACGACCTTTATCTCAAAGAGACAACCCCTTTTATTCTGCTTCGACTTTGAGCATTGTCATCGGCCCCATTCTCGAAGAGCATAGGACGCAGCGCTTGCATCACTCTTCTATATCCTAACGGCAATTTACACCGAATAGTACCTATTGCCAAAGTCCTGTTGCCTCCAGAATGTACTCCAGCACAACCATCGTGCATTTGTTTCAGTCGTCTGGAATTCATGCTCTCGGAAGGAGAGCTCGGAACTTATTCGTCTTTCCGACGGGGCTTTCCCATTTTTGAGTTGTTAATTCATGACAAGGGCATATCGAATCTCAATATAGGTTCTTTTCAGGAATTTACGGCCCTAACAAAATATGGAAATGGTATGTTGCTTCAACCACTGCGAGAAGCTCCTTCCTGGTTACTCAGTAATACTCCATTGTTACTGAATATTTGCTGTAATAGCTGATGACAACTTCCTGTCTATCGTCCAATAACGGCTCCGAAACCATTCTAGCATACCCGGTATCGGTTATAGACAAGCCCTTTGGGTATGCCCGACTTAGAGCACTTGTCGAGTATCTCTTCAAGTCAATGTGCGCTTGCTGATAATCTGGTGATCAAACTGAAGGGGTTCTTTTCTCGGTCGTACGATGCAATGGCTTAGCAATTTTCGCGAAGCATTCAACTGTAGTAGCTAGAGAGTCCCACGAAACTTCTCATGGCATGTTTTTTCTTGGATTGCGATTCCTCTTGGACCACATTGTTTTTATCAGGATCGGATGTCTCATGACATGCCTCAAGTAAATCACTTTCTCCTGGAAAAGGCGAAATTTCTCGGAAATTATTTGTGAATGATCATTTCGTAGCCTCTTGAATCCACCACGCAGGTTTGACAAATGATCGTCAAAACTCTTGCCCGTCAACTAATATGTCATCGAGCTAGACAAAACATGTTTTACATGTAAGTCCTTCAAGTACCAGTTCGTAATCGTTACCTATTGTATTCACTACAGAGCATTATGCTACGTTTCCCCTGGGGGTTCAGTGATAATGGTATAACGAATTAATTCACTAAACACTGAACTATTTTAATACACGAACACAAACTGTCACTCCAAAATTCGCTTTAAGATGCTGCCTTTTCTTGGCTCTCTGAACGCTGCTAATTTCTGACTCACTTCCCTGTCAATGTCATCCGCCTTTTTTATTAGGCAATCCAGATCACGTGGTGCCTGAGGGGCAAATACGTTTCCTCATGGAAATCACACTCTTTTGAAAAAAACATACGATAGTGTTTGGGGGGCAGTTGCCGCCGTATTGGTTCATTTCTTCATTCAACAAGATGTTGACAAGTGTCTGGAATAATACGGCATCTGCCCCCCAGAAACGTTTGTTTGTTTTTTTTCGAAAAATTGAGATTTTCATGGTAAGACTGGTGTTTGCCCCCAGGCATAAGGTGCTCTGGAATGCCTAATAGTCAGTGCTGGGTTAGCTCGGATTTTCGAAATGTTCTAGAAACATGTTGGGATAACGCTGTCTAGACGGTACCAGAATAAAGTAGGTTTATTTATTTGATTTCATAAACCTTGCAACAATATTATATGTTATTAAGACGAAAGAAAATAAGCAAATGCGCTACCGAAAAACCAGTGAGAGGCTCCAGAGAGCTACGGCGCTTAAAAACCTTAGCCCGCACAAGGCTCTGCCTTCTGTGCGCACTCCTAGATAGTTTGAAAAGTGGGAAATGGAGTAAGGAAAATAATAAGAAAAACTAACTTGGCGTACAGGATTATCAACAGAAAATACATTGGAAGATTAATGATGATTGCAGGTTACATTTCCATATACTCCATTACAAAAAATAAAAAACAAACAGTTGGAATTGAAAACTTGTTTCATTTTATGTCATGGATTGCCACGAAAATATCACTTATCCTTTCAGTCAACAATATCTTAATAAAAAACTTAGTAGACGACTAACAGCTTCGAACTGACGTCATTGTTTCAACGCCTTTTTTTTTAATTGAGTATAATTTGTGGTAAATGATTTTATATTCTGGGTGTTTTTCACAGATAAAAATATGCCTTCATTTACTTTTAGGATATTATAAAAACCGACAGGGACACCAGGTATAATGAAGATAAAATTATAGCACTTGGACACGAAGAAAATGCCTTGAAAGAAGTACTGAGAAAAGAGAATACATCCCTGGAAAGTTTGAAGCAAGTGATGGATATTGTTAATAAGCTGATGGACCCTATGCAAGAATATTCTTTAGGGCAGATTGCTAACATTTTCAAGGATCTGCAGGTTATTAACTTTGTGAATGAAATTTCACATGCATCCATGTTGAAAATTTCAAGTCAACAAAATTTTTTTTTTAGGAACAATACAATGAAGAATATTGTATTTACGAACTTGGGGAATTGGCACCTGGTCTGATCGGTCCTCTTTTAACTTCAGCTTTAGCTAGTTGGAGTCCACTAACCAATCCCCAGCAATATCTTGACGTTTTTCAACAATGGAAGGACATCTTGGATAAACCAAAACAACGTGGGAATCTTGAAGGTAATAAAATGGGAATACAGCCATATGATAGTCTCATTTGGCATACTTGGATGCCTGTTATGAGAACTTGTGTTAGGTAAGTTACACGCTTTAGTTTGTTTTCTAAAGGATCACAGTCTTGTAGATTTTTTTGACCTTTTTATTGGTTTATTGACACTGGTTTGTAATGATATTCTTCTGGTCAGTAAACACTGACGTTCCGAATAATCTTTGTCATTATTTAATCAGAAAATTATACTACCATTATACCGATTTTTTGTTCCAATGAGTCTAAGATAAATTTAAAACTTATTTGTTGTTCACTCACATCCCTTTGAAGATCTGCATTACTTGAGACAGCATTTGAAGAATCTTGTATGCTTCTCTAGTTGTATGACCTTTTGAAAAGAAATAATGTTTTAAAGTAAAATAGCAGTCAAACTGTGTATAGCCTAATTCGTTATACTTGTTTTATTCTGTCGAAATGTATTCCTAGTACCTAGGTGTTTATAACTAACAATAATAAAAGTCTTAGCAGTTATGTAAAAGTGGTGAAAGGTATCAAAATGTCTTATAGGTTATAAGAGATAAAGAAAGAGTCATATACAATACAAAACCTGTTTCCGAATAAATAGGTACTACTGATATCTTATTTCAACATGTACCTACATGATCCCCGGTTTTTCCTATAGGGTCACTAACTTAAACCATGTATACTCCTTTCATTTTATGATTCGACAAACAATTGTAACACCTGATCCAATTCTAATACCAGTTCTTTCGGAAAACAGTTTTTAATATATTGAAGAAAAAATGATATTGGCAGTTTGCCTATTTTGTTAAAAATGTTAACTTTTTTTTTGTTATTCAAATAGAAACATTCCAGAAGGACGGCAGTGGAATTAATTTTAGAAAAGGCGTAATGGTAACATCGCGATATAAATAAGCGCTATTATTATAATAACACATGTCTGTGATCTGATGATTGATTGTCTCTTTTTCCCCACCACTACACAAGCAACAGTTTGCTAGGGTGTGAGGTCAGCAACTCGTATTGATCATATTGGTCAGTATTTAAAAGGAGAGAGATATTAGTTCCACAGCCTGATTGAACATATTTTGGTCTATCCTGCCTATCTGAAAGGATATAACTAAGAAAATTATTTGGTAATTCATTTATTTATTTATTACCCACACAAGCTATTACAGCCTAATTACATGGAAAAAAAATTGTAATTGATCAATTTGAAAACTTCATACTACTACTTAACTATTTACCCAACTATTTACCAGAACTGTAAGGGGGGGATGAAAACTTGTGATTTGCTAAGGCATAAACATACCAATGATTGAAAAACTCTCTCATTCATTTCCTGACATTGTCCATATAAACAAATAACAAGGTGATTATGTCCCAATAACGCCCTAAGTTGCAATGTTCAACATATGTTCTAGAATTCTTCTACGAAATACTGATGGAGAAAGAGTCCAATCCAAATCAACAAGACTGGTCAAGGTGTTGGCTAATTTGAGTATAGACATCAATGGTGCTTTCATTATGTTTGTTATATTGAACATGAGGGAAAATCTGGTGCGACGAGGGGGTACATTGAATGGTAACATACTGAGAATTTCTGGTGAATTAATATTGTTATTCAAGAGTTTGTGTAAAAATATCATCGAAGATAAATTTCGACGTTGTTCCAAAGACAATATTTTGAATTCAAGTCGTAGATCTGCAGATCTCGTTATGTTATTGTTTGGCCAAATGTGATATCTCTTGAAAAAAAGATACCTCAAGAATTTGTTTTGGATTTTTTCTAGTTCTTTCAAATGGGTTTGATACTCACCAAACCAGACAATGGCTGCAAACTCCAACTTTGGTCTAACCAAAGAATAATATAGCATCTTTATTACATGAATATTGGAAAATGAGGATGTTTGTCTAATTACAAAGCCTAAAGTTCGATTAGCAGATTCCACTAACTCTCTTATGTGAGCCGCAAACGAGAATTGATCATTATATCTCAACCCCAGGTCTTTTATTCCTGTCTTTCTTTCTAATACCACATCATCCATTTCATACCTGAAGAAAATCGGTTCTTTTATACGAGTTATAGATATCACACAGCATTTTTTTCAGATTGAAAAATAATTTGTTTCTTGAACTCCAGTCCAAGATGTTATTCTTTTATCTTTTTGTAAATGTACACAGTCCCTCACTGTATGTACGGCTTTGAAGAGCTTTAAATCATCAGCAAAGAGAAGACAATCCGAGTATTTCAAATAAGATTGTAAATCATTTATGAAAATAATGAATAGGAGTGGTCCCAAATTGGACCCCTGAGGTACGCCTGATTTAACTGCATATTTTTCTGAAAATTTACCATTAAACCTTACTAACAGTGAGCGATCTTGAAGATAGCTTTTCATTAATTCAGTAAAGTTTATTGAAATTCCATATTTGTACAGCTTTTCTATTAAAATATCATGATGGACCTGGTTAAAAGCCTTTTGAAAGTCTGTAAAAACAACGTTTAATTGCATTTTGTTATCAAGAACTTTGGAACCCTCATTACTAAATTCCAGTAAATTTGTATTGATCGACTTTCTTTCTCTGAATCCATGCTGTTGCGATACTATATATTTGTTAATGTAGTCACTAAGTTTCCTGAAAATTACATGCTCAAACAATTTCGCTGGTGAGCACATTATAGAAATACCTCTATAATTTTGAACACCCATCTTGTCCCCCGATTTGAATATTGGCGTCATAATAGCTGTTTTCCATATCTCTGGATAAGCACTATGCTTAATAATTAGATTCAATATGTGAAGCAAAGGAATTCTCAACCAATCCCCACAGCCTTTGAGTATATAAGGCGGAATCCCGTCTGTACCTGCTGACTTCTTAGGTTTCAACCTCTTCAAAGCCACGCTAAAATCTCAATCGGTTATTTCATGTACTGTAAAAAACTCGTTACAATCTCTGATATCATTTAAACTCTCGTAATCGACATTATAAGTTGCGGGTTCCGCACAAAAAACCGAATGAAAGAACTTCGCAAATGCATCTGCATTTTTTCCTCTGGTATAGCTTCCTTATCACAAACAAAAACACCTAAATTTGTCCGGCTTTTTCTTTTACTATTAACAAATTTCCAAAATTCATTGACATCGGCTTTTATACCCTCCTCAATATTCTTGTAGTACAGCTTCTCTTCCTTTCTTATCAAATACTTTAGTGTCTAAATTGTTTGAACTTATTATTATAGTACTCCGAAACGGATTTTAATTTTCTATACTTTTTTTTTTCACGTAATAAATCTCTAATTTCTTTCGAAAACCAAACTGGGTATGTTTCATTTTTTTTCATTATTCCAAATAGAATGGAATTTGTCTAAAGCCATGTTCACATCGCCCTCTGTCAATATTGTATCTCGATTGATAACACTCACTAATCTACTCAATTCATCAAATTTAACTTTTTTATAGTTATATTCCTCCTTCTCCTCTGTATCATCGCGAATTTTTTACCACTGTGGGAATTGATAATTTAATATTTAAAGCTGGATGGTAAACGTCTTCTTTCACAAATGGCAAACATTATCTATTCACTTCACAGATCAAAGAATTATTTTCTCCACTAAGAACTCAATCAACTAGTTATATCAATTACAGAATGTTTTATATAGGCCAAGTTTTGGCTGCGTTTCATAAATAAAAACACGATTTCGACTATCAAGATGTTAGTAGACTGCATCTGTTCAGACAGTGAATAACTTTCCTCCTAGCCATCCGTTACGAGGGCGGGTGATTTTCCTCGTAAACAACCCTCCTCTCACACGGCGTGATAGGCGTATTTGCTGCCTATACCCTCTTCCCAGACGGCGAGACAAATGTCCTCGTTGTGCGGTGATGTCCAACTGTTCAAGGCTTGTTGTTCTTTTTTTCGAAATCACCAACAAGTACATTATGTAGTGATCCTCAGAGATCTATTATTGTTTACGTTATTTTTCTCTGTAGCAAATTTTGTTTATGATATTGTCTTACCAAACGCCATTCATCTCGATGAGAGTCCTTCAGCAAGTAAATCAACCATGGAACGTGACAGAGTCATTCCCAAACCAAAAAATTCCATATGAGAAGAATATCTGTCCCGTAATGGAATCGAACCCTGACCTCTCGGTCAGGAGTCATTCTTATGGAAACCTCACAATATCTCTTATATTAAAGATTTTGGGCAAAACATGAGATACTTGTGCAGATGGTGTAAACCTCCAAGAGGCAATGCCATCTGCTGGCAGACGACCAAAGTCTCAAACTCTCTCTGCCCAAGACAGAGGAGACTTCTTTGTCTTCTCTGTCTTGGACAATGAGAGTTTGAGACTTTGGTCGTCTACCAGCAGATGGCGTTGCCTCTTGGATGTTTACACCATCTGCACCAGTTTCAGAGATTTACTTCGTAAGGAGTGGATAGTTCGAAATGTTTGTTTTCACAGTCCAGCCAAGTGTCACTGATGAGACCTGGTAGGTCTGGCATTGGAATTTGTGAATGCAATCATTTCGAAAATAGAAATTCTGATTTATGACATACTTTTTCAAACCCACTCGTCAATCCTGAATACATTGTAGAGATACAATATTATATAATTTACTGTTTTCGTTTTTGGAAATTTATGAATGAATGCGATTGAATTTTCTAATACCAAACGAGAATCGGATTTATGAATTCTATATTCTCGTTAATTTCGATTCTGGTCCGTTTTCGTGAAGTCTGGACCGTTTATGCTATCACAATGATTAAGTAACCTGGTTGTTATCAGTTTCACTGAAGCTGAGCTTAACTTTATCAGAGCTTGTGTCTCATAGTGGAATAAAAAATTTGACAGAGATAATTCACATGTTAAAGTCAATCTAAGTTCCGAGTCAAACCATACCACTAAATTTTTAAGATTTTTTTCTCTGATTTTCATAAGTGATTTACCCGGCATTCTTCCATTTTTTTATATTCAACTAACATTACAAGTGACTCATTCGAATTTAATCGGAAATTGTGAGCATTGGAAAGTCGATGAAAATTATTCATATTTTCATACATATAGATTAGGTTAGAAGTTTTCGTGCGCGATATTCGAACTCGGGTCCATCACGGAAACCTGTCTCAATTTCCCATGTAAATCTTATGGGACTACAAATTCCACGACTTAATCCTTTTTTTCAGGAGTTCAGTGTCATTTCATAGAATTGTTTTTGCATGAAAAGGATGGAATTAACTTTTATTAACCAGTATGATGCAAAATAATCCAAAGATATGAAATACTTTTTTTAATTTTGTAAATATTAATATATACTGAAATATTATACTAGTATATATAGTATATGTCTTTCGTAAATTTGTGGTAGATGAATGGTGTGAAAAAGCAGGGATTGTAATTTTATATTCTGAGGACTGAAATTGCTAGAATGAAGAGATAGATGTAACGCTGATGTGTCATTCTCTGAATGTATTTGTTATTTAACAGAACCTCTTGTATAACTCAGTTCAGGAAAATGAATAGATTTTTATATTATAATTTTTCATTCAGTGGGATGGTTACATTATTGTTGATTGATACATGATTGTTGTTATTCTAGACTCTATACCTACTGAAATGAAACGATATTACAAGAATAGAGAGATAAAATTTCTTCAACTGATCTCAGAAAATAAGAATAGGAAATTTGCATGTAATGGCTATCAATGTTTTCACAGGAATCCTACTTCCTGCCGATGAATCAATACATGATCATTGAACAATGCTATTCAACATCCATTTTCATCAAGTATGGGCCAGTGCCATATTATATATTTCGTTTACATTAGTATACAATGAAATAGATGCAAGATACATAAGTAACTGTAGGTATTACATGAATCGAATGATGTGAAAAATAGGTATATTGACTCTCGCTAATAGGGAATATGCATAAAATTCAAATTTGTCGTGAATATTTTTTCTCGAATCTTTATTATTTTCACATTTTGATTAGGACGCATTTTTCTTATTTAGTTATTATTCAAATCCATAAAATATTATGTCAAAAGTAAAGAATAGGGGAGGGAAATTCAAACTTACAAACGCGTCACCATTGGTCGGAACGAAATGTGATCAGACCAAACAACATTGCATTCATAGGCATTTATATTCATACTGTATTCTATTCTATTCCTTTATTTTCCAATTGATCTACAAAATACATATAGGATTCGTCAAAAAGAGAAAAGTATAAAATACAATACAATAAAAATTGATAACAACGTGTTCACATAAAATATACACCAACAGTAATATCAAGACAACAGTTTAAAAGCAACAAAATGATGATGTTATTCCGATCAGGACTTATTGGAGAAAAACTCATCTAAATTATAGTGGGTATTTGTAAGATATTGTTTCAGGTTCTGTTTGAAAATATTTTTTGTTTTTGCACCCGTGATAACTTTAGGTAATTTATCATAAATTTTTAGAGATAAGTAAAAGGGTGACTTCATAGAAACACTATATCTACAAAGAGGTAAATGGTAGCTATTACATTGTCTGGTATCATGATGATGTACCTGCGAGTTCAATACAAATTTGTTTTTATTATTGAAAACCTATAAAGCTGATTCGAGAATGAAAATATCACAAAGAGATAAAATTCCGAAACGTTTGAAAGCCTTCCTGCATGACCCCATATAAGTGAGACGTGCAATCACTCTCACGATTCTTTTTTGTGCAATGAATACATCAGGCGATAGGGTGGACATTCCCCAAAATGAGATGCCATACCTCAGCCTGCTATCGACTTGACTATAATAAATATTCAAAAGTTGGTTAGAAGTTAATATTGATTTCAAACTTCTGAACATGAAGCATAGAGAGTTCAACTTCCCAATAAGTGAAGAACAATGACTTTTCCAATTCAAGTTGCTATTCCAAAAATTATACCCAAGAAGCTCACATTTTCTGAATCATTGGATATGGTTGTGTTTTTTATTTTTATTTCAATATCAGAACTGTTTTTCTGCCGATGATGAAATCTCATCATATTCGTTTTAGAGCTGTTGAAACAAAGAGAGTTTTCCTCAAACCAGTTCACCAGAGAACCAATAATATCTTGACACTTCTTGGTCAGAATGTTGTCGCTTTCCTCTGAAATTATAAGAGTGGTATCATCCGCGTAACTTATTATCGGTATATCCGGTGCAATATTGTCAACGTCGTTGGTAGAAAAAAAGGAAAAGTATTGGCCCCAGAACTGATCCCTGTGGTACACCCATGTTGTTGGTTAGAAAATTTGAATTTACAGTTTTCAGAGTGTTTTCATTTGTACATTTTACAGATACAAACTGTAACCTCTTGCACAGAAAACTTTGAATCCATTCTAGGGCAACCCCTCGAATGCCAAAATCATTCAACTTTTTCAACAATATATCATGATGAACACAGTCGAACGCCTTGCTAAGATCGCAGAAGATCCCAACAGGGCACTCGCCAGCCTCAACATACTTCAGGACGTACTCATAAAACATTGTTATTGCACTGCCTGTCGATCTACCTTCATGAAAACCATGTTGATTAGATGAGAATATACCATGTCTTTTTGCAAAGTTCAGAAGTCTGTCTAGAAAAGCATATTCGAATACTTTAGATAAACACGATGTTACTGTGACAGGCCTATAATTGCCAACCAAATTGGGATTACCTTTTTTTAGAATAGGTATGACTTTTCCGACTTTAATTTTATCTCGAAAACATCCACAACTGAATGACAAGATTGACCAAGAATGTCAATGGCTCAATTAATAAATGTAACACATTTCGCAGCAAAAAGGCAGGTATCTCGTCCATTCCCGCCGAAGGTTTATTTTTGAGTTTACCTCGTAAAAGAGTCAATAATTCACTTTCCGTGAAAGGAGTGAGAAATATAGAAGAAATATTAATGTTTTTTGTCTGCTCATGTACTTTCGGAATATGAATATCAATACTATTAACTATATTGATTGGCTCGTTAATGAAATAATCATTGAAAATTTTTGCAATTTTATCCGGATCATTAATAAGTTCCTCCTTCTCCTTAAGCGATATATTACTAGCTTTTTTGTTATTTTTCATGAGCTCAGAAATTACTTTCCATGTTGTCTTATACATATTTGCTGAATTCAATATTCTATCCTGGTAATATTTACACTTAGTTTCTTCAATGGCTTTGATGTGTTGCTTTTTGGCTATTCGATAAGATTCCTTGAGTTCAGGATACACTTCTTGTAAGTTGAACAAATCTTTTAAATAAGCACTCGATTTTCTAACTTCATTTGTAACCCATTTGGATCCTGGTTTATTTATGTTATGGTGATCATTCAATGGAAAATATGTATTGAAATAAAACGAAAACACCTCAGTGAATTGTTCATATGCCTTGTTCATATCTTTGATGATAAATAAATCATCCCAGCTATGAGATGCCAAGGCATCTGCGAAGAGTGCAGTATTTCGTTCGCAAAAACTACGTCTTTTTTGTGTAAAATGGTTCGAAGAATTTTTTATTCGAGTAGATGTATATATATGTTCAATAATAGTTCCAGATGTATTAGTTACGCGGGTAGGCCACCTTACCGCCTGGTGCATATTGAAGCTATTCAATAAAAAATTTAACCCATCATAAATCTGCCTATCCCTTGATTTAAGGTTAGCGTTTACATTAAAATCACCTGAAATTATGATATTGACATTCGGATCATAAAGTTTCTCTGAAATATCGGATATCTTATCGATAAAGTAGTTAATATCACCATCAGGAGCCCTATAGCAAGTTAAAACTCTTAGCTTTTTCCCGTCAAGAGATCTACAAGAAATTCCGCATATCTCCAGGTTTTTCTCAGTACATAAATCGTCAAGTTCAATGAAAGAGCATTCAATATCATTCCTTACATACAGTACAGTATTAGTGGTGCTTGTGGGAAAAATATTTCAAACCTTCATTCCTGTGGAGATTTATAGTGAATCTTGATTCATAGTGAATCTAGGACAATGACTGAAACTGATTCTGTCCAAGCACAATCAGACAAGTCACCGAAAAAAGATATATTCATGCTTACAGTATATTTTACATCAAATTTCGATTTTACGTACGCAGAGATCAAAGGAGTTCAAGCTGCGAGGTAATCATTATGATGTATTTGAGTCCATAACACATATTGTTATTCAAAAATGTCCACACCAGTGGTGCATATCATGAATCGATATTCCGATACAATAGCTAATGAAAAACTTTTTTCTGACTAATTCACTCTGAGCCAGGGTTTCCCAATCGATTGTGAGAGGAGTATTTTATATAGCAGTACCTCGAACGCGGAACACGTTGGTCAGAGGGGGTTTGAATAATTAGAATGCAATATTGATAGAGATTTGTCAATCACTTGATAATGACTCCGGCATCGGGTGGAAAACCAAAAACATCATGCACACTGATTTATTCCCCGAATAATTTTATTGAAAAATAATTCAGCATCATTAGAAAAGCCGTTGTCCGGAGTCTTAAAGGCTGTCCTATAGTCCAGCAATACATGAAAAGGTCGTCTGTGATTTTTAGAACAGCTGATCTAGTGCCTAGTGCAGTTCGAAAACTAGGTTGTGCCGAGGTTATTATTGGACTAGAATATATGTATTCGGTCATTTGATCATTCAGAGCCATTTCAAGGATTTTAGGAAGCGTAGTCAAAATATTTATGGACCCTTAATCTGAAAACTCTTATGGACTAGTATTTTAAGGTAATGGGCATTTGTTCATTCCAATGAAAAATATTTATATTCATGGCTGCATTTGAAATAAAAGATATGTACATCGATCAAATAAGACTACTATTCAAATCAATTTTGTTCGAAATTTTGTCAGATTAAACTGCATTACTTTTTATGCTATTCAGTTATTTTTTATCGGTTCGCGGACATATTGATGAAAGAGAACTTAGCTTCATTAGGATGATTTTCGTATTTTTAATGAGGGACGTCTCAAAATCACTCATCAAAATGAGGAATACAGTTGAAATGCTTATTAATCTTGTTTACATGTTTTAGTTGCTCCGAAGTTCGGTGACGAGTTTTATCGTAAAACATCTAATGACGGAAGGTGTTATAGATTTCTTTCGAGAAATCCTTTTTTTCACGGCGTATCACTGCTGTGGTATGATTTCTCAATTCAACATAGTTTCACCAGCATTCGGTGGTTCTTTTTCTTGAATGGTTTTTCTCTCAATTTATTCATTTGCCTTTTCCTGAAGGTAATAGTTTCCCCCTAATTTTTGTATTGATGGATTTACTTTCGATGTAATTCCTCGTATCACTCGTTTTTCATTTATAACTTGAAAGAGATTATGATGAAAGTTACATCAGTAATTGTGGTTTTTGAATATACTGGAAATTCAAGAACATTAGTGAAATGATCTCATATTTTTTTTTCATTTTCAGTTCGTGGAATGCTAGAGATTGTGACACACTGATAACTGTCATGGATACTTGGAAAACAGTTTTGCCGCAGTGGATTGTGGATAATGTCTTGGACCAGCTGATTATGCCGAAGCTGATCAGTGAAGTTGATAGCTGGAATCCTCTTACCGATACGGTACCAATTCATCTTTGGATACATCCGTGGATTCCACTGTTGGGTGAGTGTTTTGTATCCCAAGTAATCTTCAATACTGTTTATATTACGCCAAGAGAACACTGGAGTACGACAAAAGTGAAATGATCGTGTTATCCAGTATTTAATTATATTTTCTGACTATACGCCAGTTACTCATATACTAGGTGGAGAATGAAATTGAAGAGAATCTGTCTACAGTGATTATTATAATTATTAGATATCAATGACGTGAATTCGATTTGATGTGGTCAGTTAGCGACACTTTCTGATTTTCAGAAATATATATTGTGATTTATTGAAAATCATTTTTTGAATATTTTCTGAACTTTAAAGAATATGTTTACAGTTATTGATTGAAACCAATTTGTATTTTTGTGTTAGACGATGATCGAAGTGATGAAAAAACCTTACTAAATGAATAAAACTATGTTAAAAATGGTACATGTAAAAAATCAACTGTTAGATATGTATCTTGTATACACTTCTTGTTATGCATATTTCAATAATGATTATTTCCACATTCATAATAAACGGAATATATGTTATAACAATATATATGGAACCCGATAAAAAACTAAATTTTTTTCTAAACATTGAGCAAAAAAAATTGCCCGAATTATAAATATACATCTCGGCCGTATAAACTTTTTCTTTTAAATGGAAAGGGGACTGTGAAGGGTGTATCGATTCTCTATCCAACAATACTTAATTTTTTGGATTTATTTATTTAATATAATACATCCAAACAGATTATAAATCCACTAGCTGGAGTATATAACAGTATTTTGTATGATACAGTTTTAGTTTATGGTGCATATGTTAACAATAGTTGGTTGATTCGAGATATGTTGAAATAGGATATTTTTAAACTGGGTTAGTAAAGGTGAAAATATATCTACACTATCTAACCTATTAAATTGTCTGCAAATATGGAACATAGGGCTATGGAAATGGTGGTAGGAGTTAGTTACATCGATGTGAAAGGAGATGTTCGATCTCGAAGTGATTCGTGGCACATTGAAATTAACTCTGGTGAGTCGATTAAACCGTGTATGACTTTGTGAAGGAATGTAAGATCGGAGATTCCTCTACGCTTTCTCAAAGTAGTAACATCGAATTCTTCGAGTAGGTGTTGTTGGTCATAGTGATTCACTGGGTAGCTGCCATGCTTTTTGAAATGAAGAAATTCGACAAAATAATGCTGTATTTTCTCTAAGGAGTCGATGTATTTTTTTTGGAATGGATTCCAAACAGTGCTGCAATATTTAAGCTTTGAACGTACTAAAGAAGCATATACTGCTTTCATCGCTTTGATAGAAGAAAATTCTTTGCTATTACGAATAACAAAGCCTAAAAGTCGAACAGATTTAGATGTAATGTTTTCTATATGAGGTGCAAAGGTTAATCTTTTGTCGAACAGTATCCCCAGATCCTTACTTCATTCACGCGCTCAATTATGATGTCATTCAATGTATAATCATAATCCTGTGTTGATGAAATTCTTGTATAGGTCATAACTTCACATTTGTTAACATTGAGAGGCAAATTGTTGGTGGTGCACCATTCAGTCAAGCGGTTTAGATCGTTCTGAAGCGTATTGACGTCGGAGTCATTTTGTATAACTCCAAATATCTTGAGGTCGTCGGCAAATAGTAGTTTGTTAGAACTTATTGAATCACAAATGTCGTTGACGAATAATAAAAACAAAAGTGGTCCTAAGTTGGATCCTTGAGGAACCCCCGATGTTGCCGAAAAAGTAAAACTTTTTTCGCCTTCGTATTCTACATGAAGATTCCTGTTTGACAAATAGGACCTCAAAATATTTCGAATTCTTGTAGAAAACCCAAAATTTGTCAGTTTATGTAGGAGGTGCTGATGAGATACTTTGTCAAATGCCTTACTGAAATCGGTGTATACCACGTCAACCTGCATTTTATTATCTAGTGCATCTGATATGAATTGAGTGAATCTGCATAGATTTGGAGTCGTTCCGCGTTTTTTAACAAAACCATATTGATGTTCTGACAGCGATGTTCTTACGTATTCGTATATGATATCAGATATAATGATCTCAATTAATTTGGAAAAGACAGATATCAATGCTATCGGTCGGTAGTTTTTTATGTCTGATACACTGCCGTTTTTGTGGATTGGGCATATACGTGACATTTTCCAGATATCAGGAAAAGTTTCATGCTTCAGAATCGAATTGTAAATAATATACAGGGGACGAAGAAGGCAGTCGATATTCTCTTTCACTAATCGATTTGTACTAGCCGTACTTGAGTTATGATCAGCTACATTTTCTTTTCAGTAATCTTCAAACTAAGAAAGAGTCATAGATCCTACAGAATTATGCTTCAAAAATCACTTGAATTCATTTCAATAAACTCTCATTAACCTTAATGATAGCAACGACCATACCAGCTTTGGCATAAATTATAATTCGTTTCTTTACAAAAGTCGAGACCGAGAGGAACCATCGTTGAAGGCATCTTCAACTGTCAATAACCCAGGAATAGCTAGTTCGATTTCCAAAAGTAAACCAGTTTTGGATGGGGAATTGATAGACGTTTCATAAGAGGTGCAAGTCCCCAATGTTCTAAGGAGTTGATACCCATCCCTCGGCGATGACTGACATCACACAGATATGGTTTCACCACAAAGAACTGAAAATTATGTAATTCAACGTAAACTTTGTTCTACCTCGATATCTTGTCGACTTCAAATGTTAAGAGGGGGGAACTTTTCACAGCGGCATTATCAAAGTTTGAAAAAATATAAAAACTGCATGATCGAAACCTCTCGAACATTTATTACCAAATTTTTTGAATGATTAATGCATTGATCATTTTTGAATTGCTTATTATTTGTGTAACTTCAGATATGTTTGTGAATTGTTATGATTATGACAATTCAACTTCACATGTTTTACTTATTTTCATTAATAAAGTCACAGTCGAGAAACTGAATCTTGGGGAACTCCCATTGTTTATTGTTACATATTGTATACAATTTTGAAATATGTATATGTATTTGCTCGATATATGGATAATGTGAAATGATATGATCAGATGTACATGGTGTTGCATTTTTCCTTGGGAGAAAATGACTTCATTATTTTCCAATGGAAAAATAATATTTTTATAATTATTTATATGTTATTTGTTATTCCTAGGCGTTCTTATTTGTGTTTTTCAAAAATTTTTATCATAAAATTTGAAAAATGGCTACATGGTCAACATTTTGAATATGAAATGAAAGAACCGATAATTATCACACTCATAATACATTTTCAAAATGTCTTCTAGTTTGTTCGGTGCTTTTTCCGAATCTCTTCAGAAAGTTAGTTCCCACTCTGCTCAGATGGAAATGAATAATTCATTGGAATGCCTCACGAATTCTCAATTTCATATCCTCTTGTGTAGAGCGGCAGTACGGTTAACGGTTTTACTGTTCCCTATAAATGAAAATCTATTGATGTTAGGTCCGGTGACCTTGGCGGACGATAAATAGGTTCTTCTCGTCAAAAAATCTGCTCCCATCAAGTACCTCCTGGTATAGTTGATTGCACGTGGTAAGGTTGAAATATATTATTTTTCGAAGTTCTGGCAACTGAATATTTTGATATCTCAAAATCTCTGCTAATTTCCCTTACACTCAATTCAGGATTTTATACCACTGCAAGACTAACTGCTAATTAGTTTTCATCAGTCAGTATTATTTTAGCAAGACTCTTTTGCTCGTATTCAACATAGCCTTTTCTCTCGAATCGTCCTTCGATAATTCAAAACTTTTCACCTGTGGATGCCGTCTGTCAATATATTTTGCGGCATAGTTATGGGAAGCTAACAGACAATTTCAATAAACTCTTCTTACGTGTCATTCATGATAACCTAAAAAATATTTCTAGCAAATCACACCAAATCATCAACAAATATCACAAAAATACTGAATTCCCTTACTGATGAATTGATAATTATACCCGAAGAGGTAGCTCATAGTGAATTGATGATTTTGGAGAAACATTATCAATAAAAGTTGATCATTTCTCAAAAATCTTAAATACAAAAAATGTGAAAAAAAATTTGAAAATATATTATGAGTGTTATTGGCAACTCACGAAAGAACGCCTAGGAATAACATATAATATGTTGGTATCCCTGGATAGGTTATTTCATGTAGAATGCGAAGACAGATTGATATATAGGGCGTTCCATTTGAAAAAATCGCAAACCTCAACTGAAGTTGACGAAAATCAAAGCACCATGTATAAATATAAATGTTTCTCAGACGGTCACATGCTATTTCAACAAGAATAATAACTTACAGTTTTGAGTTTTATATAAAAGTTCCTGAAATCAGAGTTTATCATGGTCATATAGCAACGTCAAGTATCAGAACCCTCAATTTCAAAGTAAAATATCCATTCAATCTGACACAATACCCCACTAAAAATTAGAGCAGTATGATTTTGAAAAAAATATTCATTGGTGAATCTATTGGACAACTTATACATTAGAATATCATTCAACACATTTTCAAGAAGTGACTGATTGATTGAAACGAAAAATCAATTTTGAACTCTACAACATGCAGAGACTGCAATAAATCATTCAAATCTCCGAATGGCCTGAAGATCCACATAGGGAAAGTACACAAATCGAATGAAATCTCTCCTCATATGATTTGCCAGATTCCGTAGATGGATTACCGCTTCATAGTTCTTTATCAATTCCCAAATCGTTAATTCCAGGCATTAGAATTCCGAAATCAGCTCGAATTTGTGTGGCATCTGCTCTCTGTGATATTATTGATAATTGCATCAGACGTAACTCAATCACAAGCAGGAAAAATCTCATCTCCAGGAGAAGAAGATGCTAACCTTGTTAGCGAAACGCGCTTCGAGTGCAAAAATATCAGTCTGGTGTTAGGGTAATTGATATCTAGGAAAAGTTTCAACTTTTACACCAAAGGTTCCAATCTCATCGTTCATGTGTATGTAGACTGTTATAAATCTTTATTCCAGAAAAGTACAACTTTTTTCCAAAATCGCTTTTCATTTGTATGGTTTTCAAAATATTTAACTATTTGGTTAGATTCACAAGAGTAGAAACATTGGATGGAGAGACTAACGTGTTCTTAATGTAATGAACGAAGGAAATGCACAAAATTTTTATTGTTAGATAAGTTTCTCAAAATTCTGGTGAACCAACGCAAACGATTTTTTTCACAGAAATGTTCAGAGAGAACCGTGGATTTTGCTTTGGAAGGACTAGATACTATATAATATATTTCAACCTTTTTTGGATTCATGTATACAATTAGCAAATTCTTCGAATGTTTGAATATCAGTAAATGAGTCAGTTATGAATTTTGTTTTTCTTTTTTGGTTTGCTTCTTATGATTTTTTCACTTTTTGAATATTAAACTATGATCCTTAAAATAATAATCGTCAGAAACAATGTTATAAACTAAGTTTTGAAATTGAGAGTTGGTAGTAACATGTTCAAGAATTTTTTGTCGTTGAAATTTTGCCTAGTATATAGTCATGGTCATCGATTATTATATTGATAATTTTGCAACCATGCGTTTTGAATGTACTTGCATATTGGTCAGCAATGTTTTTTTTCTAATAGATTCAAGTTCATGTCGACCATCTTGTTTTTCATGGTGATTTTACAGATGATTTTGAAAAATTGGAGTGCTTTCTTGGGATAAATGTTCATTTCATTCATCTTGGAATGGGTTACAAATTGGGAATATGATGGAATATCTTTCAGAACATGTGTTTCTTCTAAATGCTTGATTTTCTGGCTTGTTTTCTCTAATATTTTCATGATAGTATTCTATTATTTATCATTATTCTCTTGTTCTAACTGGTGAATGTTCCTTTCTTTTTCATTTATCAATTTTTTTTTATACATAAGTTACTTTTCTACAAGTGTCTATTCTATTCTTTTCTATTCAAATTACTGGATCTTCCTTTGCACCTCGTCATTTCTTATTCATACCACCTTAACTGGATCAACAATATGATTTTTTTCAACAGGTTTTAATTCAATAATGGTTATTTTTTACACAGCTCTTGACAATTACAGTTTTCATTTTTTCGTATCATTTTATTTATTTCATTCATAATAGTGTATTATGCAACGATCATGTAGTGATGGTTATTAATACACGCATCAACCATACGAAACTCACCTTCGGCTCGTTTCGTATCCCGGTTGATGCTCGTGTATTAACAACCATTACATGAGAGTTGCAAACGCTATTTTATCTACACCCGATAAATAGTGAAGAACTACAAATATTATATTTATATTTGTATTTCTTTGAAAAATTTTACAAAATTGTAATTAATGGTATCACTTCGACAAATAAAACGATGGGAAATGAAAAGATCAAAAATTAAAAAAAAAAAAAAGATTACGCGAGGCCGGAATCGAACAAATGGCTCTTCCAACTAGCATATTTAAACTCGGCGCCTTAGACCGCTCGGCTACGGAGAGCTCAGAAAACTAGATTGAAAAAATAAAGAGATAAATCATGCATTTGTCTAATGAAAAGTTTAATCATTCTTACTGTATTTCTGCTGGTGAAGGTGTCGAAGGTAATTCTCCCATATCGCTGGTATCAGACATTTTGTTATGATTATCGAAGTTTGGCTATATTCTTCAAAAATTCAACACCTATACCGATTTTGACTTGACAAACGTCAAATGCAGAGCATGCACATCATGCTTGATTGAAAAATAATGGGTTTCTATTGGTAGAAAATCTGTATCGTAATGAAAAATCTGTATCGTAATGGATTTCATTATAAAACGTGTTGTGGGCATATACATAGTACGGGTCTGAATAAAAATATATTATTATAAATAATTTTCGGTTGATCTACTCATGAATTAACTTGTATTATTTACATATTATTACTATAAACAACTTTTTTTTTCAGATACAAAATTACAAGCGACAATATATCCGAAAATTCAAAACAAACTAGGAACAGCTTTGACCAACTGGCATCCTTCAGACAGATCTGCAAAGTTGATGCTGCTACCATGGCAAAGAGCCCTTTCCAAAGGAGCATTTGTTGCATTCCTTCTCAAACACATCGTACCTAAGCTGCAGACATGTATGCAGTCCCTAGTTATAAATCCCCACCAACAGCATCTAGGTAACAGATTATTCAATATTTTAGACCAGTTGCGTCATTTTCTTGATTCGTCTTTCATTTTATTACCATCTCTTATCTCAACTAGCGTTTGCCAACAGATTGATTCTAGTTATCAAAAAGAATGGTTTCGAATTAATATTACACTAGTCAAGAATGTTGGCAAATGTTATTTCAAGGTAAGTAGCTGTTCGAAATTTTATTGTCTCACTCAATGTCATTGAATGGGTTAGTAATGTAATAAATCGAAAAGGGTTGTTCATGTTGTTTTCTATGGAGTTATCATAATTCGTGAATCAGGTATGTTTTTCGAGAAAATCAAATACTCATTTAGCTTTTGTTTCAGATCCTTGGAATTGGGTGATGGATTGGAGTGACATGCTGTCCATTGGCAACATGACCCTCATCTTGGACAAATTTTTTTTTCCGAGGTGGCTGCAGACACTCGCAATATGGTTGAATCACAATCCAAACTACACCCAAGTTACAGAATGGTATTCTGGCTGGAAGAGGATGCTCTCGGATGAGTTGCTGAATCAACCAACCATAAAAGGTATCAAAATTTATAAGAACTTTGATTTTTCTGTTTGATTAGAATCTTCGAGGCGTTGACTAGGTTGTATTTGATCTTTCGCTTAATAGATGGCATAAGGTGTCAAGGTTTTAGTATGAGGTTTGGGATAGCTTCTAGTTGAAAAGGTTATTTTCATGTGTGAACAGTGATACATGAATAATAATAATAATAATAACAATTTATTCACAATAAATCTCAATATTACAATTTTAAAATAAATAATATGTGAATAAATATTTAAACCTTACGAAGTTATTGCACTTGTTGTAAGGATTAGATATTTTATTGAATAATTATTATGGATTAAAAATAAATGATTAATAATATAATAACATTTGAACAATAAATGAAAATGACAGTATAATCAGCACACTGGCAGTCACATGGAAAATTTCAATTCTATAAGATTCTGGAAAAATAATCTGGGAGTTTCAAGAATCCATTTTTTCACCAGTTTCTTATAAGAATATTTTGACTTTGTTACTTTAATCGAATTTGGTAATTTATCGTAAATAAATGATGCTAAATATAAAAAGTTTTTTTGTGATTTGGCTTTGGAAATTTTATTTTTAGTAGTAATTTCGTTTTTATTTCGTGTATTATATAAATGTTTATTATACTTACAGCAGTTTTTATGAGAAAATATGTAAGTTATTACATTAAGACAAAATAATTGTCTGATATCCATTTTTTCAATTTCACAAAATAATTTATTGGAGGAATATCGAATATTTTTACCATACATGATTTTTAAAAACCATTTTTGTAAATTTTCCAAATTTTTCAGATAATTCTGATTAACTCCCCCCCATGACAGTATACCATAATTTATTTGAGATTGAAATAAAGAAAAATAAATCATATCCATGTGTTTTTTACTAAGAATATTATAAAGAAATTTGAATTTTGGCAATAACCAAACCAAAATCCCAGCAGGCTGCAAAGTTTTTTTTCTTGTTTGCAAAATAAACTGCAATTCGTTCAATTCCTCTGCGAGTATTCTCCAACTCTTCAAAAATCAATGCTGGAAGAGAACTTTTCATTAGCAGTGGATATGAAGACTCCAGAAAATTTTCAAGCTTCAAGGTAATAGGTCTTCCGAATTGCTAGACTTGAAGTCCAATTTACCTAGAAGCGAGTTGTAGGATTTTCAGCCATATTTTTAATGCTGTTCGTGGAGGAATTGAACAAGTTTAATATAAATTGTGCAGATTCCGATGTTTTTGTATCCAACATCCACTTTTGGCATAAGCTATCAAATATTAGTTGTTGAGGGATTTGGATTGAAAAATCGAACAGAAAAACTCTTTTAGGCTGGGATTCGATTCAAATGTAACTGAAATTATAAGAACTTTTGATGCTTTGTATTTACATTGCTTAAGGGTTGCAATACATAGCCCTCCGAACTTTCTCCAATTCGGTTATGAAAAACTAGATGGAAAGTTGTATTAGGTGCTAATGGCAAAACAACCTATGCCAAATTCTTTGATCAGTCTTAATATCAGTCTCAATATCATTTATCAAGTCTTTCTTAACTCAAATCATCAATCAGAATGGGGTCATCGGTTTTTGCATACGGAATGTTTCGCAGCGCTTGCACTATGTTTCAAACTCTCTACATCTTAAAGGAAGGTTCCCTGCTGAACAAATCATAGTGAAATTAAATAATGAAAAGGCAAAAGTTTTTCTCAGGTAGACCCATTCATTTCTATAACAGAGATGAAATCATTTGCTACCCATAATGAATCTGACTTATTAGCTTTGTTCGCGGATCACATTCGGAACTGATTATGATCCAGGCCAGAACTAATGCAGGATTATCGTAGAGCGCATGCCCGATTATGAACTTTTTCAGGATTTTATTTTACCGCGAACGAATTCACCGATTTTGAACTGTCATCAGGGTCATCTGTCATACTGTCTCGGGCAACAGTCTAACAGTTTTAACGTCTTACCTGACCTAAAGTTCGTGTATTTTGGCCACTAAGAAAATTAGTGATACTGAAAGAGGTAATATTAAACAGTAATGTTTTGCATTTATTGATTATACTTATATTTTTGGACGTAATGGCCGAATGCTTGGTCTTTCCAACAAACTCTGAGGAGAGTCATGAATGGACACACCAAAATACTTCAATATTCCTAGAACTGTGTCAAAAACACCGGGAGCAGGCGGGTTCAATGAGAATGAAAAACTTAAAGAAAATGTTCGAAGAAATTGGGAAAGAAATGAAACACATCACCAAAACTGAAATAACTGGAGCAAACTGCGAAAACAGATGGAAAGTACTTGAAAGGAATTATAAGAAGAACTCCAAACTCACAGCCAGGGGCAGGAGTGTTTTAGTTGTTATTCTTCTTGAAGTTTATTCTTGTTTGATATTTGTACTATGAATGTCATTTTGTGCTTGAATGTTGTTCAATAAATGTATAATCAGCATTTTATTATTCCTCGAATTGAAAGGATGAAATTCAGATATGTACCTATAGAATTATAAATAACACTCTTTTTGTCTTTAGGAAGTGTTAGAGGTCCCTGCTATAAGGTATGAACACTCTCAAGGAACCTATAGAATGTAGTTGCTCCCTTTGCAGCAAACCTCAAGAAAACTGTTAAAGATTGATTCTTAGAATCTCATTTCTGCCATTTTTAATGATCAGACCTAGCTTATCGATTTGATAACTCTTCGGTCATTTCTCGAGTTAATCGAAAATGCTCTACATATAGATCATCACTGAACTGTGGCAATAGTTCTTCGAAGTAGCATTACTTTTGGGAACTTCAATAAGTTTTAGAAAATTTTTCATATCATCACAAGACGATAAATGGTCCGATATGGTACATAAAAACGAATAACCACTAATAGACAAACTTCATACTACAAAATAGTAACTTTATAATAATGCTGTAAAGGTAGGTTATAGTTTTGCTTTTTGTTTGCTGCTTCGAAACATCGAGAACCGAACTTTCCGTCCTAACCAAAATCCTAGGATTGCTAAAACCGATTCTGAATGAGTAACGAAAATATTCGATGTGATCCGCGAACACGGAACGGTTACCAAAAATTCTGAACGGTGAACCGCGAACGCTGTTTTTCAGACTGCGCATGCGAATAGTCCCTGAACTAGTTCGGAATCATACCCGCGAACAAGGCTATTATCATATCAGTGCAGAAATATGTGTGAAAATCTCTTGGAGTTATATAATTTAAAAAAAGTAATTCTGATTCAATCAAAAAAAAAAAAAATTTCAGAAAATTTTCATGAGGCGCTGGAAATGATGCACAGAGCTGTGAATTTTGGACAACAACCTGGAGCTAAGGAATCAATTTCGTACCTGAGGAACATAGAGGCAAATGGACTCCCACAACAACCTACGACACAGCCGAGAAACGAGGTATGGTTGATTTATTGATACTGGAAAAGTTTTAACTTGACTTCAATATATCATCAAGCAAAACACAATTACCTCCAATAACATTTTTCCTAGTATTTCGGCACAATTTCAAATTCATTTCAATTACATTCATTCATTCTACATTTTTAAATGCTCACTTTGGTTCCATCAATATATCTATTATCCTTACTGCCATTTATTTGTACTGGTTGTACTTGAGAGTTGAACTTTGAGGCTCTAAACAGTGCAGTGAATATCTTAAGAAACAAGTGAATAATGAATCAAATACATTGAAATAAAAAAAGAATGAAAACCTTCCGAAAAATGATAATATAGTAAGATAATAAAATCAGACTTGTCACAGGAAGAAAAAAATAATAATTATAAAAATAAAATGAAATTGCCATTCACCTAGGGCAATAGATGTTTCTTCAAGTTAACTTTGAAGTTAAATTTTCCATTTTATTGCATCATGTAATCCATTTGACAATAATATTCCTGTGTAATAAATTGATTTTTGTCCTATGTTTGATCTAAATTTCCTTGTTGATGAATAATTGTTGAATGATCACGTTGGTCACTATTAATTTTGAAAATGAGATTAGAATGTTTCAATTTATTCTTGATCAAATGAATGAACTTGCAGAGTTTAGTGTGTGTATTGTAGATATATCTAAGAGATTATTGGGTTTTCATAATTTTTTTTGTCGGTTCCCTATTATCAAATTCATAGATGCATTTAATCAATTTACTTTGTAGTGTTTCCAGAGGTTTCATTAAGGTTTTTATTGCTGATCCCCAATCCAAAATTATATTTTTACGATTTATCCTTAGGTTCGTTAATTAAAACTCCAAACAACACTAAACCACTTTTATTACAGCTCTTTGTCACAGCACAATACAATCACTCGAATTGCTCCGCTAACTATTCAACGCTCTGAACTAAAACTCTCGCTACTTCGACTTCTGCACTTAGCAGTAACAGAACTCTCTCTACTTAGCGCTGTATAACTCTGCTAAACTTTCTCTGCGAATAACCTGTCTATCTGAATAATTTTGCTGAATAACTGTCTCCTCCGCGATGAAGTTTTCTGCTTATATACTACCTGCGAACGCCTATGGAGAATATTCGAAAGAGGCCTCGATGATGTGTATCGAATTCTCTACGCGAATTACGAGTTCCTGAAAAAATGACGTTCGCTCTTCGTCCCCTTATATTATTCTGCGTTTATGACCGACAGAGCCGGCGCTAGGACATTTTGTAACATTATTCCCATCTCAATTTTGATCGTCCCGATCAAACAACTTCTATGTTTCCCATTGTAACATTGTAGTTCCTCTAGGTGTACGAGTTTCATTTTTGTTCTAGGCCTTTGTTGAAGCCTGTACCACATCATTCATCCTGCGATGAGGGTTGTACAGCCACACACGAACTCCTTGAAATCCGCCAGTATTTTCCTTCCGATAATACTGAGCCTTCATTCTGTCAATACGCTCTACCATCTCTTGTTGTTTAGTGAATGGAACCCTTCTTGATTGCTGCCGAATCGGTTGGACTTGACCAATATTGACTTTATGTTTGACCAAGTCAGCCCTTCCAGTTGTTTTCAACTCGGAAATGTCACTTTTACTTCTAATACGACACCTAGCGGCTCGCACAGGAATGGCTTGATTTGTCTTCACCCGGACTTCATTCACTGTAGTACGAACTACTTTCTTTGATAGAGCAGGAATTCTCGCAGTTGTAGGGACAAACTCTTCTCTTCTTCTCGTTGTCGAATGAAAGCCCATAGTCACTGATCAAATCGATCCCGAGTATAAATTCATCTTCTAATGTCCGCGACGGTAAGTCGCCCAAGAATCAGTGTAATATAGGCCTTTCCTCGAATAGGTGCATTTTCACCAGTGACTGTTCGAAGCATGAAGTTGAAAGAAACAGGATTCACGCTTTCTGGCCGAATGATGTCACTGCGTACCAAAGAAACTGCTGTACCGGTGTCTGTGGTGCATGTAATGTCCATTTCATTCAATTTTCCAGAAATGGTTAGGTCATCGGTTGTTGTTCTTAGCCTGTTGACACAGATGACCCTCGGCTTCCTTGCAGGCGAGTTGGATCTTAGGGGCATTCTCACCCTGCAATCTCTCATGAAATGTCCGGATCTTCCACGTCTTCAACATTTCCTCTGTGGAATTCTCTCCTTGCAGTCTTTTATAACATGTCCCGGCCTTCTACAGCAAATCCTCTGCGGCATTTTCACCCAACAGTCTTTTATAAGATGTCCCAGTTTTCCACATCCATAACATGTTCTCTTCTTATGGGTACCCATTCCACTTATCAATGATTTGATCTCCTCCAGAACTTTCTCGAATGAACCATTCGCTGCGCCAGATCTTTATTCGGGATCGTCAATTGTTACCGCTCGTACTTTCGGCCTTGAGGTGTTGTAGTCCTCCTCCACTTTTAGCGAACGTACCAAAGCATCGCTACTAATTTTGAAACTTGTCAGTCGTAAAGTGGGTCTCTCAGTCCATCTATGAGCATCTGCACCGCTAGCTGCTCCTATAAATCTCCGGGCGCTTCTGGATACGCCAGCTGGATTAGGCGTCTAACACCTGCCTCAAATTCTTGCAAACCCTAACCTGATTATTGTGTGGGCGTCTTTATTTGAGCCCGATTCAGCTGTTCAAGATGTTGATCGCCATACCGCAACTCTGATGTAGAAATCAGGTCCTCATATTTCTTCTGCTGTTCTATGGGTATCGTCTGCATTATACCCAAAGCTGGCGCTCTCAATGCTACTGTTAGTGCTGTAGCTTTTTCTCCTTCGCCCCATCTTTTAGTCTCTGCCGCAGCCTCAAATTGTCGGCGATACATGGACCACGACGAGTGTCCATCAAAAGTCGGCGGTTTTACGGAAATTATTGATGTGGCAACCCTGTCTCGGCGATCCTGGTTCTTGAGAAGAGCTATCTGCCTTTCTAGTCCTTTCACCTCCGCTCGCACTGTATCCACTTTCTCATTGACCATATCGATTTTCTTGGCGTCTCCTTTCATTTATTCTTTTAGTTTCTCTTTCAGATCTACTCTTAGTTCTCCTTCCAGTTCTTTCATTCGTACTTCGAACAAATTCATTCTTTTGTTCTTCTCTCGCCTTCTTCTGTTATCTGGAGAGCTTCTTCTCGTTCTTTCTTTTCATTTTCGAGAATTTTTTAGAGCACTTCTCGTTCTTCTTTTCATTTTCGAGAATTTTCTGGAGTCCCTCTTCCCGTTCTTTCTTTTCATTTTCTCGTTCTTATTCTCGTTCTGTCTTTTCATTTTCTCGTTCTAATTCTCGTTCTGTCCTTTCATTTTCGAGAATTTTCTGGAGTGCTTCTTCTCGTCCTTGTTTTTCCTCCTGCCGTCGCTTTTCCTCTAGTTCTATCTCCTCCAGCCCTCGCTTTTCATCTTCCTGTCGTCGCTTTTCCTCCTGCCGTCGTCTCTTCCTGTCGTCGCTTTTCCTCCTGCCGTCGTCTTTTATAATCCGCAAATTGGTTTTGGATAAATTTCAACACATCCTCCATCGTATCGTAAGATGTACTTCTCGTATTCACCATAAATTGTTTTTATTTGTCTGCAAAATTCCACTTCCGACACCACTGTTACGATATATCCTTGGGTTCGTTGATTAAAACTTCAAACAACACTAAACTACTTTTATTACGACTCTTTGTCACAGCACAATACAATACAATCACTCAAATTGATCCGCTAATTATCCAACGCTCTGATCTTAAACTCGCGGTACTAGAAATTCTACTCTTCGACTTCTGCACTTAGCAGTAACAAAACTCTCTCCACTTAGCTCTGAATAACTCTGCTGAATAACTGTCTCCTCCGCGATGAAGCGTCTCCTTATATACCTGCGTACGCCTAAGGAGAATATTCGAGAGAGGCCTCGATGATGTGTATCGAATACTCCACGCGGATTACAAGTTCCTGGAAAAATGACGTTACCTCTTCGTCCCCTCATATTATTCTGCATTCATGACCGACAGAGCCGGCGCTAGGACATTTCGTAACAATGTATTGAAATCTAGAATATATCAGAGAAAAATAAATCAATTTAAAATATTTTAAATGCAGAAAATTTCGCAATTTAAAAAATACTCCGATAATTGGGGAGATCTCTTTTTACTTTTCTCAGAATGTCCAAATGTTTACTACATGTCAAATTGTCATCTCTATTTTGATTTTGATATTTCGATTTTAATAAATTCGATTTTTTAGAGATAAACATAAATGAAGATTTCTCGAAATTGATTGATAGTTTGTGACTTATCAGCCAAGATGATATATTTTGAAGATCTTTCAACATAACTTTAATTTCTTATTGTTTGCTCTATATATTATTGATGTATCATCGTCTGCGAACATTCTGGTATTGCTTTTACATCTAAATTGGAGAGATAATTTATATACACTAGAAAATGAACCGGTACAAGAATGAATCCTTGAAGAACACCACATAAGACAGTTCTTAGTGAATTGTTTCTTTACCTAATGCAAATCCAAACAAAAATATTGATAGGATTATGGTCAGACAATAAAAATTTAAATTTGGGGCATGGCTAACTCTTTAGGTTGACTGACAGTCATTCGATATATGAAGTTAAGCAACGCCGAGCGCGGTTAGTACTTGGATGGGTGACCATGCAGGGAAATACCGTGTCGAAAGCGCGTACAGCTGCAGCAAGATAGCATATCATAGCTCGCAGGCAATATATCAATGAGCACAAGATATATTGAGGATATGCCGTCCTTCGGAGGGGACATAAAACCGGCGGTGCCGGGTCCATGGATGTTGGGCTCGTTAAAGATCCCTACCTCTGGTTGGAATACCAGAGGGTTCGGCAAAATTTCCAGTTGGGGGAAGTGTGCCCACCGGCTTCGGTATTGGCCTTGGTAGCGGAAATAGGCCGACATTAAATAAATAAAAAAGTGTTTTTTCATTGTGGAACAGTTATAAAAATATAAAATTGTAGGCATACACTTAATGTTCGCTATAGATTATTTCAAGCCAGAGAATGCATGGAAAATATGTTTTGCAGTCAAGCTGGATATGAATATTTTATAACTGGAAATTAACTCCCTATTGAATATTACCCATTTCAAACTATTAGACTGATAGAAAGTTTGGTCAAAATGAAATATAAATTCTGTTATCAATTCTTTTTTTTACCTAATCACAGAAGTTTCTATCAAGTTTTATCTTTTTTTTTTCAACATATTTTCAATTTACATGTGCTTCATTCTTTATTTCAGACTCTTGCTGAAGCTGTCAAGATTGCAGGCAAAATACCTCAAGGATACAAGGACCTGGTATTAAAGAAATGTGAAGAAAGAGGAATTCTGTTTGTGCCCATTCCCAATAAGTATCATGAAGCAAAGCAGATTTATCGAATAGGATCGAGTGGTGTACATTGTTACATAGACAGAAACGCGATATTTTATTCTCAAAACAATTCTTCTTGGATTCCTACATCTTTGAATAAGTTGTTAGATGCCGCTTGACTAGTATGTAGTATTGATGCGATTTTTTGTAAATAAATTATTTTGTATTGGAAGTTTCTTTTAACAATTTTCATAGAATTCCATCTATGCACATGATGCAGTATTGGGTGACATACAAAACAGGAAGGTTGCTTTCAATTTCCGACTGGGAATTTTGTGAGGTTCTGAAAAATGGCAGATGATAATATTTTGAGAGTTGAGTTATGAACATAAAAAAAATCAGATGATACCTGGACTGAAAAAAAATCCAAGCATCTTGCTTTTGGAGATTACAAAAATTATAAAAAATTCACATCTCAGTACTGTTTGAAATCCAGTATTTTGTGGTGGATGAACCGTTTTTCCGTTGTTTTTCGGGATTTTAACCTACCACAATCTGAGAATATTAAGAATTGATATTGGGATCTGTAGGGTAAAATTCCGATATACCAAGAAATGTTGCTGCGTTAATTAAATACAGTTTCTTTCAAATGAAACAATATATATATATATATATATATATGTACACACACACACACACACACACAACCTTTTTCTGGACCACCTAAACGCTCAACACCCCAGCATCAAATTTACCATGGAAACCGAACAGAACCAGCAGATAGCATTCTTAGATGTTCTGATTGAACGATGTGGCGCTAGACAAACCCACAAAGTATACCGAAAACCCACGCACACGGATAGGTACCTGCACGCACTATCGAACCACCATCCCAGTCAAAAGAGAGGAGTCATATCTACCCTAACTGAACGTGCTCGAAGAATTTGTGAACCAGAACATCTAGAGCAGGAACTGGAACATCTTCAAGGGACCTTGAGGTCGAATGGGTACAGTGTATCTGAGATCAACAGGGCCATGAAACCGAAGAGTCCCACGGTTCATAACAGGGAGGACTCTCAGGTAGTTGCGAATGCATATCTGCCATATATCCCGAGGGTCACTGACAGAATTGGAAAACTCTTGGGGAAATATAACATAAAAACGGTTTTCAAGCCGACCAAGAAGATCCAACAAAGCCTCAGGTCGGCTAAAGACAAAAGAGACCCACTGTCAGCGGCAGGGGTTTATCGCATACCGTGCACCTGTGGGAAGGTTTACATCGGTACCACGAAAAGATCCATGGGTACAAGGCTCAAACAGCATCAAAGGAACTGCAGGCTGGGGCAAACCAACAAATCGGCGGTGACGGAACACGCATTGAGTGAGGGCGACCACAGGATTCTGTTCGAAAATGCAACACTGATTGCCCCCAACCAGGGTTACCATAGCCGACTGGTACGGGAGGCAATAAAGATCCAAAAACATGCAGACAATTTTAACAGAAAGGAGGAAGCGTTGACTCTAAACAGAATCTGGAATCCGATTCTGAAGAAATCAAGAATAAATAATGAAATCACAGGTAGTGCGGCAACTAATAATGATGATTATTCCCCGAACCCGACAGAAGTAATTAACACTCCAGACTACCTGCATCAATATAAATACGCCTTGAGAAATAAAACTGTTGAGTCATCGGAGATGAATAAGCCTCTGAAGAAGCTGGCCACTCGCGCTAGCGAAACGTCAGGAAGAAATTCCAAAGAACGACGGCCTTCAAGCCCGAAGAGAAGTAGTTATACAAACAATAAGAAGTTGACGGTCACCTAAAAAATACAAATCCATGTAAATTATACAAATTCACTTTAATTTGATAAGAAATACTCCAAACCGATTTGATTGTAGCTACTTCAAATACATATTGAATCAAAATAGTAAAAATATGTATCATACGGGGGTAATTCAAAATTTTCCAAAAGAAAAAAAATTCGAATAGCAGGCCATGACTTCGTATCTGAACATAACTTTTAATTCTAAGCAACTTTTCTCCTAAACATATTTCTATATTTTCTGAAATAAGGGTACTTTACTCTTGAACGAAATTTATATTTTTTGGCCTATCCTGTATGGTGATTGTCATAAAGCCATTTCAGGTACACTTGGTATAGTTTTGGAACATGCACCAACTTTTGTCAAGAATAAAATTTTCTGAGAAATCGATAATAAAAAAGTTTCCCATTTGTTGCAGACTTAGTGGACCACACTGAATATGTCTATATATATAAAAGGGCATTGTCAGGGAATCTACGAAGAATATGATCACATGAAGAATAACATGTACAATGAATTATTACTTTCAGTGTCGGTGAGAATGTATAATAATAATAATGTTCATTCAAAAAGAATTATAAATTATAATGTACAATCTGAAGAAGGTCCAAACAAAACTATTTGTGCGAGTATATTTTCACGGAGAAAGTTTAATAATATTAACAATTATTCATGTGTCATTTAGAATACTGCACCTACTCGAAATGAAGACCGGCATCGCAGCCCAATGACATTTCAAGTGAAAATATGAATTAGAGGTCGCTGGATCAGTGTTCTAGGAAAAAGTGCCAGTCTCCATTCTCACTGAAAACTTCACCCTCGTGATTACAGCCTCCGTAACCGTCTACAGTTCGCACGCAATGATGTTGGAAACAGTGACCCCGGATGTATTAGGAATGACTTATAGACTACAGGCCCATCGAAAAAATGGATGGATCATATGAACCACCAGGTGACGTATATAGGACGATATAAGAGCATAAAATAATAAGATTCAGCACTATGCCGTCACTTGTGAGCTGTCCAACTGAGTGCTGGTGAGAATTCAAAAGTGCAGGTAGAGTGAGTACATTTTGGTCATATATTTTTGTACCGCATTTTTACCCTCTATAGATCCATAGAAAGAAAATAAGAAAGCACGTAGTGCCGTAAAAAAATAGTGCGCCACAAAGTTGGTAAATTCTTTGGATTTTTTGACAATTTCAATGGTAATTTAGTCATTTTATTTTGTACGGCATCAGTTTCATACTGTTTCAATACAGCTTCTAATGCAATTTTCCGCGACGCCGTGCAAAAATCATGCGACAAGGGGAAAAAATCGATGGTTGCAACCCCCTCTCTTTCCGTGGTCCGGGGGGTGATTTAAAAAAGTACGGCTTCGGTTCCAAAACATTACGTAGTACTCAAAAGTACTATTAAAAATATTGCCGTCAAAAAATGTTTGTTCATTTGAATGTATATTAATAATTATCTTCATCTCCTGGTAAACTTGATTTATAAAGCTGTAAAATCATTTGACTCTGTACGGCAACTTTTTTTTTAACATGATATTGTAAAATACAATCGTTATATTATAGTATTGCCGTTCACAAGATCCTGTTCTAAAAAAAAATATAGAGAAATACAAAATATAAAATTTTTTTCTTCTTGCAAAAGTTTGAATATTTATAGATTAATGAAGTATTGAAATTTTCTATATGTTTCGCTTGTTTCAAATAGTATTAAAATGAATAAATTAGGAAAAAGTGATGCCGTACATTTTAATGCAGACCATATCTTTCAGGCTGATGAAAATGACGCTACCATGTTTCATTGTAATGATGTGAATAAATAAAACAACTATTTTTTTAGAAAAATTCTATATATTTGAAGATAATGATACAAAATAAGGTTTTCATTTAAATCATTCAGTATCGGAATCAGCCGCTGAGTTGTTATCGGAATCAATGTCTTCATCGACGTCCGAATTATCTTCTCTATCATTTTCTGAAACACGAATGAGTTTTTGTCAAAATCAAAGTCTTACGTACAGATTAAAGATTCATTTATTTACCAATGACGTCATCAATTTCTTCGTCTGATTCCTCATCCGATTCCGTTATGTCACTGACTTTTTGGGGGCATGCCTCACCGTGGAACCAGTCGAAATCGTACCGACCGTCATTGAGAATCCATCCATAGTTTATTGGTAACAATGTCTATGGTATTTGTTTGTTTGTTTCAGATTTGTACGGCATTAACTTTTTATCAATTATTGCATTAAGTACAAATAAACTATCTAAATGCCGTATAAAAAAATTTCGTCATGAATTTCACCTTACATTTCGTTGTATGTATTTTTCTTACTTTTCGTTCTATGGATTTTTCTTTCAATTTTTTTCCCCTACAAACCTTTGGACCAACGATAATGTTACGGCATGTAAAAAAAAATTATCTATGCATAAAATACTTTCAAAATTAATTAATTTCATGTTGTTTCAAATCACCCCTCCGGACCACGGAAAAAGAGGGGGTTGCAACCCTCGATTTTTTCCCCTTGTCGCATGATTTTTGCACGGCGTTGCGGAATAATGGATTAGAAGCTGTATTGAAACAGTATGAAACTGATGCCGTGTACATAATAAAATGACCAAATTACCCTTGAAATTGTCAAAAAATCCAAAAAATTTACCGACTTTGTGGCGCACCATTTTTTTACGGCACTACGCGCTTTCTTATTATTTTTTATGGATCTATCGAGGGTAAAAATGCCGTACAAAAATATATGACCAAAATGTACTCACTCTTCCTGCACTTTTGAATTCTCACCAGCACTCAGTTGGACAGCTTACAAGTGACGGCATAGTGCTGAATCTTTTTATTTTATGCTATTATATCGTCCTATATACGTCACCTGGTGGTTCATATGATCCATCAATTTTTTCGATGGGCCTGTAGTCTATTATTTCTTCTTATCTTCTACTCATATTGTGTGTTCTCTAGGAAAGAGAACAAGGAACATATGATTGGTAGAATTTTCAATTATTTTGAAATTACCGAAATATAATGCGGAAATAACGTTACTCTTTAACTTTTCACAGTTACTAATATGTTATCTTACAGCCAACTTATCAATGTTTTACCTAACACCTAAAAATGAAATGAAAGAAATACACCTTTCTATCACAAATGTATCACTAAATGATCATAAAATGTATATTTCATGTATAAATACTAATCACAAAGTTAAAATCACAGCCAACAATATAAAAATTAAAATATTTGACAAAGACAGACTCAAACAGAAATTGTAACAACTCAGAAATACGATCTATCTTTATCCCAATCCTAACGATGCTTATGAAAAATTTTCGGAAACTTTCAATTCATGTTCTATAAAAAAAAATTCTCACACAAAAAATTCAAAACCATGGTTTGATAGTCAGTTGGCAAATTTAATAAAAAAGTGCAACAAACACTTCAATAGCAAAAAGAAACATCCTGATTCAGAATATCATTGAGAGAAATATAATTTTTTCAACAAATTAGTGAAGAAAAAACACGCGAAAAAAATATAAATATTATCAAGAACAGTTCAGCAATTCAACTCCCAAACTGTGGAAAGGTATTAAATCATTACTCAATAATTCAACTGACTATAAAGAAAAAATCAAAAGTTTAAATGTGAATAACATGAAAATAGACGAACCACTTGAAATTTGTGAGACATTCAACAAACATTTCGTTACAATAGGTAGTAAGGTTTTTGATGATTTATTCGTACAAATGTATATTTATTACAAAATATGTTCCTTATATTTATTCATGAATAAATTTTATTATTATTATTTTATTATTATCACATGCCATCCCTCACACCCCAAAATCAATTGACGATCATTCAAACGTTTCATCCATGTTTGTGGAAACCACTTCTGTTTCTGAAATGGAAGATATTATCGATCAATTGGATTTGAAAAAAGCGTCTGGTTTTGATGAAATTAATGTGAAAATTGTGAAAGCAGTCAAAGTGAAATATCGCAGATTTTACAATTTATAATATCGAGATCTTTCGAAACTGGAATTATACCAAATAAAATGAGAATCGCAAAAGTTTTCCCCATTTTCAAAAGTGGTAAGAAAAAGTGATTCAAACAATTACCGGCCAATTTCAGTACTTCCAGTTTTTGCTAAAAGTTTAGAAAAATTGATGCATATTAGACTTCTAAATTTTCTGGAAAGCAATAATATCTTATATTGGATGTCATTTTTAAAATTCAAGTGGAAATTGATGAAAATAAAAAATATTGTCTCTTGTCTCTGGATTCGTGCAAGGTCTTCGATACCGTTGACCACAGCATACTAATGAAAAAATTATTCAATATAGGAATCAGAGGTAATCTCTTCGAGTGGTTTGAAAATTATTTATGTGATAGAATACAGTATTTTTTTATAGATGATCAAAAAATTTCCTTTCAAAACATTTCCTGTGGTGTACCTCAAGGATCAATTCTCGGTCCGCTTTTATTCCTCATTTATATAAACTCACTACCAAAATTTGATGTTGAATGGAATAGTCAAATTATTTGCTGATGACACCACCATCATATATTTTTCGGACAGTTATGAAAAAATTAATCTGATTTGGATAGAATTCTCATTTGGTTACATCAACATAAATTAACGCTGAATTTCAATAAGTCCCCATGTATGAACATAGCTAAGAGGGTAGTCAACGCCCCATCCGATCCAATAATTCTAAAAAACAAATTTATCAAATATACAAAAACAACTAGATTCTTAGGTTTATATATTGACGAAAAATTATCGTGGAATAAGCACATTGAAAAAATTCGAAAAAAAGTATCTCCTCTTATAGGAATTCTTTTCAAAATAAGACACTTCCTCTGAAAATTTTGAAGAATATTTATTTTAGTCTTATTTATTCAAAACTACATGATCTCATTTCTGTCTGGGGTACTGCAAGTAAAAATCTATAATGAAACCTCTCAAAACTACAAAACAAAACAATAAAGTGTATTTACAAATTATCTTATTCAGAATCGACGTCAAATTTATACAAGCGAAACAAACTATTGGACATAAATTCTCTTCATAAACTCAAAATCAGCTGTTTTATCCACTCTATCAGAAATAATACTAAAAAATCTAATCTTATTTTCAACGAAATTTGTGATATTCAAAATCACTCTACAAGACAGAAAAATTTGTTGGCAACGAATAAAATTCAATCAGATATTGGCAAAAAATCAATATATCATAGTGGTGTCATGATAAATTCAATTCCAAATGAAATAAAAGAATATAGATCGACAATAAAATTCAAGCAGAGTTTGAACGAGTTTTTATTCAGCTAATAGCTATTAAAAAAAAATTCTTACACTTCTTTTTTCTTTTAATTTTTCTTTATTTATTCTTTTTTCTTCTTCGTTCAATTGACCTTTACGTAGAACAATTTCATTTTTGACTATATGTTCGTTTATACATATTATGTACGTTTTTTTCAAAACTTATGATTTTGTGCTTACAGTTATTCCCTATATAAACATGTAATGTTTCTTGGGATAATAAATAACCTACTTACTTACTTAAAAATATACTTGTCATCGATAATAAAATTATCTATTATCATACTTGTACTTCACCAAGAAGAGGAGACCTCTGACATCGACCCGCCATAGATCTCCTCAGTGACACTTGGCTGGACTTGCGAACACAAAACATTTTGAACGGACTGTTCCTTATGAAACAAATGTCTGAATCTGGTTTAGGATGTGTAAACCTCTAAGGCGCAACGCCATTTGCTGGAAGACGACCAAAGACAAACTCCTACTTCACCAAGAAGAAAAGACCACTGACAGCGAACTCATCATACGGCAAAATCATAACAAATGAACCACATCGTAGTACTTTCGTTGAGACCAGGGAGACATTAGGAACTGAATGAAACGAATATGTCTTGATATTACGTTGTATTGTAAAAAATCGGATGTTACTACTCGATGTGTAAGTATTTGAATTGTATCCATCATACTCTATACTTCAAAACCATCCACAACTTTTTTGATCACAGGCTTTTCAGTTCTTGTATGCCAAACATAAACCTTCGTACAATTATCAGCAAGAGGTTCTAATTCTTCTTTCTTTGTGAAAAAACTGAGGAATTCGCTCTCTTGGAAACCTTTCTCCATTTTATACGAGAAATTGGCGTCTGTTTTAGTCAATATTAAATCCAAGTTGATCGCAAATCCTGCCATATCTATGGCAAAAGGTCTGTTTGGTTTCCAACCACTTTTATAACCTTGCACTTTACCTGAAAAAATATAATTTATGGCTAGCATCTGAGATAATATAACTTAGATTACCTGTCGTTTGATCTACTATTGGAGCTTCAACAGTCCAACCACCTACTAAACCAACTGGCCAAACACCAACCTTCTTAACTTTCATGATCTGAAAAAAAAATTAATGAATTACGGATGGCTTATTTCCGCCTTTGGTTGAATACTAGTATAACCTACGTTTTTTTGAATCTGACTAATAACGTACGTCCTCTGTTGAGTAGTAAGTCTTCCATTATCTAAACTATTTAGCTGCCATGGAATTTGCCCCAATGAACAAACCACTTTGAAATTAATTGCAAAAAATTTAACATATCAAAAAAGAAAGCAAGAAAACTGAATTTGTGACATCAATGAAACAAAATATATAAAAAAAATTAAGAAATATCGAGAATAAGAGAACTGATAAGACTAGATCAGAGAGAGAAAGGCGAAAAAAAGTCAATAGTTAAAAAATTACAAGAAAATTCTATGACTGCATCGGGGAAAAACGAGAGTGACAAAATAGACTTCTCTACATCTCGTAGAATAATTTCCTAATTTTGAATGAAACATCTATAACTATGAGTTGCCGTGAAAATTTGGCAAATAAAATTTCCAATGTGAATGAAGGTAACTGCCTGAATGAATGTATTCAAAAAGTTTCTATTTATTCAAATTTTTTGGAAAGCTCTCCGAAAATGGAAATTATTATTCATTATTCGTCTTTTCAGCAAGTAAATTCTGAATAACCGCCCATTAAGCGGAAGACCGGGGTTCGGTAATAGGTAAGGCCTCGTCAATCCATTGTTAGCATAAGTTTCGACTTCAGAGGATTGACGTTCGTCAGCTGGTTAATAAAAAAACATTTCAAACCAACCAAACCAAATTAATTCTATTGAGAATATATAATATATATAAAAAAACTAAAGTTACTTGAGGAAGCGCTCAAAGTTTGAACTAGTTTCTATCAAAATTTTCATTTTGTGATTCAAACTTGTTAGTTTTAACGAAAATCGTCAAAAATTAAAAAAATTTCGAGGATATTGACAAATTGGACTAATTTCTCAAAAACAAATTCGGAATAAGCAGATACCGAGATGAAAATAGATCCAATGATGGACTGCCAGACCTAGCAACAGTCGTTCAAGGGGCACCAGTATTTTTTGCTACATTTCACTGACAGAGAGACAACGCAAGACATTTAAAAACTTGGATATTTTTGTGAAGATAGTCTGGACTAGATTTGAGAAAAAAGGGTTTCTGTTACAAATGTCTAGAAGCAAATCATATAACATTTGAGTTAAAGGTGTTTGACAGGTAATTCGACCCTGCTGAATCCGAAAATGCTTGTTTCCTACTAGATATCCTGACCGGAAATGAGATATTCAAGATGACGGCCTATTTTTTGCATATATTTTGAAAACTATGAGGTTAAGCGCAAAAATTGTTCCATACAAAAATTATCTACATTGAATTCTGAAGAAAAAAGTCCCCTCAAGTGGCTGAGATACGGAAGGGAATAAAATGTCAATTTTGAAAAATCTTGAAAAATAGTTTTTAATAATTGTGCCAATGAAATTACATATGTTACTAACTCGAAAATCTTAAAATGAGATATGTACACCATGTATAAGACGATTTATGTAGCACATTGAAAATTATATATATATATATATATATATATATATATATATATATATATATATATATATATATATATATATATATATATTATTGCTTGCTTGTATATACAAATAATGTTCGTGAGTTACAAACATCGTCATATACAAGTGTACATTTCATTGTAAGATTTTCTAGTCGCTAACATATATTATTTCATTGGCACAATTATTCAAATCTATATTTTTCAAGATATTTCAGAATTGAAATTTTGAGAAAAAAAAACTTGTTGGGAACTTTCTCCTTCAAAATTCAATGTACCTAGATTATTTTCTCATAGAACAATTTTTTGAGCTTAACCTCAGTTTTCAAGATATATGCAAAAAAACTGCAAAAATAGGCCGACAACTTGTATATCTCATTTCCGGTCAGGATTTCAAGTTGGTAAAAAGTATTCAGCAGGGTCGAATTATCTATTGGACACCTTCAACTCGAATGTTATAATATGATTCGCTTCTAGAATTTCATTTTTCCGATATTTCGTAAAGATATTCAAAAAATAACAATCAAAAATACTAAAAATTGAATTGAACTGGCCAATACTTGAGGAAAATCCTGATATTATTCATTTGATTATTCACTTATAATTTTTCCGAAACCTCAGAGAGAGGATACATAGTATCACTACTTTTCTTCGGGTTTGAAGCGTCGTTCTTTGAAATTTCTTACTGATGTTTATGTTTATTCCAGAATAATAGTCAAGATAGTGAGTCTCTGAAGAAGCTAGCCACTCGCGCTAGCGAAACGTCACTATCTTGACTATTATTCTGGAATAATAGTCAAGATGAGTGAGCCTCTGAAGAAGCTAGCCACTCGCGCTAGCGAAACGTCAGTAAAACTTCAAAGAACGACGGTCTTGAAAACCTCGGCCGCGAAAGCCTTTACCATTTTGTCAGAGGATACATATTTTGTGTTAGGCAGATTTTTTAATTCCTAGGTTCACCTGAAACAAAAAATCATGCAATGCTAAAAACAAATAATTGATACGTATTTGAAAGTTGAAACAGAATTTTCAATTCCCAATTTTTGGTTTGACTATTAAAATATCATTAGATGATATATTCTTGTAGTCAATCGTTCATGACTTATAATTGGAACCTGGTTAGGATCGAAATTCTCACCTCGGAAAACAATTTCACATGATATGTGTTGTCATCATCCATGAAATATACTATTCCTTTATTCTTGCCAACTTCGAGATTACTTCTCATCCAGGTAAGTGCTATATTCCTTTGTTCAACACCCCGATGACGTTTCCAGCGAGGATCCTAGAAAATATGGAGAGAACAATGTTCAATAAAATGATCGGGTTGGATATACGGGCTCCTCGCTTTGCAGCCGATTTGTGGTCCTAAGTATTGATTCGCGCCAAGACCAAAGCATACATTTTTCTGGGCTTTATGAGACTGGCAAACGCGTACTCAGAATTTTGGAAGGTTGTAGGCTTCAGGATACAATTCTCGACAAAGAATTCCAAAACAGAAGCGTTGAAAATGTGGTTCAGGGAAGACAGAGGTTCGACAGGTCTCAAGGTTTGCAATGAAAGAGTAGGAAGACTGTACTCTTTGAATCGATTTTGTTGTAGTGTTCCTAAGAAACGAGGGGGTCAGTAGACGAAACATTATTTATTAGTAATTGCGTTTTTCTGAATGGAATTAAGCATCTTCAGTATATATTTGGGTCCTGAACACAGAATGAATTGGGTTTATATCTTGAGGTTTATTTTTATTATAAGTCCTGTTTCCATTCTATAACTGTTCCATGCTTCGTGCAACTTTTGTATACTCACACAAAAATAATATATTTCCTCACCATTTCTGTATTTATTGAAGCAACGGGTAATATCATTCGACTATATAACTAAAAATATTATCGGTATCAGTAGGCATGGAAGGGTTAAGATGACGGTACTCTCGAAACATGTTTAATTTAGTCAGGCGTGATTCGAATGTATTTTTAATAAATTTTGGTGGATACATCATACTTCGAGTATGGCCTATTTCACGAAAAAAAAAAAATATGAAAATTGATCTAGAACAACATATATTGTTTTTATACATGCCGTTGTTTTTTATAAAGAAAATAATGTGATATTGGAAATTTAAATACTTTTTTTGTATTCGATCAATGCAATCTTCAATTGAAGGCTATTTTGAACCAAATACTTCTTGAAAATAAATCTTTTTTGTAGAGATGAAATAGTGGAGAGAGGGTTAGAAAACAGTCAAATCTATTTTAATTCAACCCGAAGTTTATTTTTTTATCAAACTATATTCATGGGTGCTGAAATTCAATTCAAAATATACTTATTGCCCAAGAAAAATTTATTATTGACAAAGCATGGTTTTGAATGAATAGTTACACATAAAATGAGTAGGTACATTACTACATGTACTCCGTAAACTGGTAAATATAAAAAATACAACATTCAAATGCATCCATGTAAAACCGATGAAATATCATTTGAGTTGTACAATTAAAATAATATTACATGTACTGACAACACTTATGAAAAATTACAATCAATGATTACACATATAAGTGCATATATTTTTCTAGATTATCTCAAAAGAACCATTTTGAAACCAATCTATAAAAGTGGTGAACGAAAAAACACCTCAAATTACCGTCCTATAGCTCTTTTGAATATATTTGCCAAAATCTTCGAAAAAGTTCTGAAAATTCAAATCATAAATTTCATTAGTGATAATAATAATTTTGATAACTTTCAATATGCTTTTCAAGAAAATTCAAACACACAATCTGCAGTGACCGACCTCATGAATCACATCTATAAAAATCTAGATGGAAGTAACTATGTGATAACAATATTTCTGGATTCGAAAAAAGCGTTCGACACAGTTAACCATGACATTTTATTAGATATCCTATACAACTCTGGTATAAGAGGTCATGCACATAATTTATTTCGAAATTATTTTGAAAATCGTGTACAGTATGTTAAAATCAATAATTGCACAAGTGATGAAAAATTATCTACAATTGGAGTTCCACAGGGCTCTGTTTTGGCTCCAATTCTCTTTTTATTATATGTAGACAGTATAAAGAAACTCAATTTATATGGAAAGCACTTTTCTTTTGCAGACGATATTGCTATATTTCACTCTGGAAAAAATATCACCAACTTGAAATAGGATGTAACACATGACATGGAATTGATAGAAAAATGGATAAAAAACATCAATCTTTTTTTTTTTTTCCATCGGATGCTGGTCCTGTCACCAGCTGCACCTCAGCCTCTTTGGCTTTTTGTGCATTCCAATTAGTTTCACAGCACCCACTCCCGTAATCCTAGTCCCCTGTACCAATCTGTACAGGTTCTTCACCGGATGACTGTTGTATTCTTCGGGAGTTAGCCTGGGCTTCCCGAATATTTCCTGTCTCTTGCGGTCTAGTGCTTCGCATTCTGACAGTATGTGTTTGGCTGTTTCTGTTCCTTTGCCACATTGTCTGCAGGAAAGTTCTCCGTTGTACAGCCCCATTTTGTTCAGATGTTTCCTCATTGGGCTGTGACCAGTGAGAAGGCCCGTTATTGTTCGAACTTGATTCCTGCTCAGCTTGAGTAGTTCTTCAGTTTTGTGTTTTGACGGTTCTTTAATGTATGTTTTCCCGTGGTGCATGAGAGGGGCATCTTTCCACCTCTCCTTATGTTTTCGTTTGATCCAGTCCCGAATGCATCCTCGAATGTCGGATTTAGTAATCCCGAGTCCATAACAAAGTTGTTTTGTTATGTTCTGAAAGGACCCTGAGCTCTTCTCGGCATTCCCATACCAGTCTTGATGTCACTTTCGGGTTCATAAGAGCCTTCAGTGATGCCTGGCTATCTGAGCATATTTTGATCCGTGCATTACGCATTTCCCTCATATTGATTTCTCTTGCGCATTGCAAGATAGCGTACATCTCTGCTTGGAATACGGAGGTGTTTGTTCCTAGTGAGACACTTATTTGAGAGTTTCTCCCCTCACTGTATATTCCAGCACCAGTTCCTTCCCTGGTTTTGGATCCGTCCGTATACCAGATCCTCTCTCCGGGTTTGCCCCTGATGTTGTCATCTGACCATTCCCTTCGATCTTGTATGATAACCTCGAAGTTGATGTTGAAGGAGTATCTAGGAGTCATGTGGTCCGTTGCTTCCATTTCAAGAATGTTCCCGCCCACTATCTCCTTTATCTTGTTGTGATCCGATCTCTTGCTCGATTTTTGTTGCCTTAGAAGTCCCATTCTTGCCTCTCCCATAATTGTCAAGTCAATCGGTGGGAGGTCCAACAGTGCTTCCATGGGTAGTGTTGGTGTTGTTTTCATAGCTCCCGTTATGCTAAGGCATGCAAGTCTTTGTATCTTGCTCAACTCAACCGCGGCTATTTTTTGTGTTGTCTTTGTCCACCATACCAAAGATGCATATGTGATCATGGGTTTCACTACAATGTTGTATATCCAATACATCATTTTGGGATTTAGCCCCCATGTTTTTCCGTGTGTCCGTCTGGCTATCATTAGCGTCGCCTCGGCTTTTTTCTTTACTTTTGCCAGCTGTTGGTTCCAGGTGAGCTTCGAGTCTAGAATCACCCCGAGATATTTGGCTTCCCCCGACAGCTGTATGTGGGGTACCTTGGAGGGTTAGAGGTCCTAAGCTCTCTAACTTCCGTCTTCGGGTAAACGCTACAATAGTTGATTTGGAGGGGCTAATGGTTAGTCCCTCCTCATCTATCCATGTACTGACCAGGTTTAGGGCCATTTGCATTCTTTCCCTAACCGTGTTGTTGAATTTGCCTTGGACCGTAATGACTATATCATCTGCGTACCCAAGTGTTTTGTGTCCATTCCTCTCGAGTGTGATTAACAGGTCTTCCACCACCAGGTTCCACAGCAGTGGTGACAGGACTCCCCCTTGCGGACAGCCCCTGGTGACCTTGGCCGCCAGTGTTTCTCCCACTAAAGAGGAGTGGATAATTCTTCTCCTTAGCATGCAGTCTATCCACTTGCAGCAGGTCTCATCGATGCCTTTTCGTCTCGACGCCCTTGAGATTGAGTTTAGAGATGTGTTGTTGAATGCTCCCTCGATGTCAAGGAATGCACTCAGCAAGACCTCTTTGTTTCTCAGTGCAGTTTCCACCTTCTCTACGAGTTGGTGTAGTGCTGTCTCTGTGGATCTGCCTGTTGTATAGGCGTGTAGGTCCTTGTGTAGAGGTTGGTTTACCAATACCGTATCCCTAATGTGCCTGTACATCAATCTTACAATTAATTCAGAAAAAACGGTTTAAATAATTTTCAGAAAACAGAAAAATATGAATGATGTGAAACTTGATATAAAAATAAACAATAAGCTAATTAAAGAAGTTCAAAATCATAAATATTTAGGTCTGATCATCGATAATAAATTGAATTTTGAAAAACATATAAATAAAATTAAAAAAAAAACGGTTGTTCCGTTTCTAGGAGCAATCAAAAGAATGCCTTACTTGAATAAATATGTACAAATTCTATTATATAATTCATATATTCTTTCATGTATAAGGTACCTAATCACAATTTGGTCTTCTTGCAATCTTAAACAAAAAAATAAAGTTTATCGTTTAATGAACAAAGCAATCAAAGTAATTTATAAAAAACCATGGGATACTCCATCTTCGGAATTATACAAAATGACTAATAACATGACGTTGAACTGTTTGATAAAACTCGAAAAATCCAAATATATATACAAATCAACGAAAAAACTACAGAAAAGTAATATTTTGTACTTTGAAAATTCTACTGTACACAATTATAATATTAGAACTTTCAATAACTATCATCTAAACATTATTCACACCAATAAGGGTAGAAACAATCCTATCTCAAGCTCGATGGAAGTATTCAATGAATTACCAGAAGAAATGAAATCTTCCAGATCCATACAAATTTTTTCGAAAAAATTGAAAAACAAACTACTAGAATAATGTATGTTAATGTATTATTAGGTTTATAATTATCATTGTTAGCATTTTAACTTCCTTATACCAGAACCCCATTCTGTTTGGAAGCTGTCAGTTGAAATAAATAAAAATAAAAAATGGTGTGGTAGGTGTCACGGTATATGGTATTATTTTAACGATTATAATAAAACCAATTAGACCCTTGAGTTGTAAAACCCGAGAATGCCCATCATAAATGTAAAAGGACCGATTTTAAAAATGTTTATACATATATGAAGTCCAATGAAGAATAAATTTAAAATACTGGAAATATAAGGAAATGACCTTCGCATCACAATAATATGAGAGCATGTAATTTTGTCTCTCAGAGAGGAAATAGAATTGTAACATTTATATAAATTACTTGTATATTATCTCCTATATCATGCAAAATATAATTCAAATTTCTGAAGTTCGACCCTGTATCACATTTGCATCTTTTACTTGATGTTTTTTTATACAATGGGACTAAACCACCCAGTTTATTGCAGTTGACAAGCCAATACCATTCAGAGTGACACATACTATACATTGAAGGTTAGATGAAAGTATAAAATTTGTACAGTGAATATAATGTACCTTAACATTTATCAAATTATCGAATAAAAGAGCAAAAATTTGGATTGAATAGTATTGACTGTTTTCTGACCCTCTCTCCACTAGTTCATCACAACAAATCTGAACTTGGGTTACCTAAATAACTCAAGAATGAATCTTTTTAATTGTTCCCTTTGTTCCAATTTTCAAAACCATTTAAAACAGGTTTGTTTCTTGTGTGCACCAAACACTTTACAATGAATATACAAGTAAAATATGAATACACTGAAACATTTTTATATTATCATTATGCATCAGTATTATTTTCATAACTGAACTGAAAAGTATATGGTCGGAAAACGTATCGTAACAAAATGAAAAGTGGGTACAGTGTCATTTGATTTCTATTCAACGTTTTATGTGACCAGAACGGATATATAGTGGTACGGAAACATACGGTGGGTTGAGAATTTCGTGGTAAGCAATATTAAATATTCAATCTTTTGAGAGCAGTTTAAAAAATTGAAAAGGGGTATTTCTGATCGTGATTCCGAGCACGAAGGTGGATGAATTCATCAGAACATTCACCACCAATATTGAAATACTGAGTCAGGACAGATGTTTTTTTGACAAAACAAATATTTGGGTTCTGCCAGCTCTGTACTCCAACAATTTATCGGCACCCTGTTCTAAAACATTTGTCTTCATTTCTGATCTTTATATATTGGTTCCACTTGCTAATGAGGGAGCTATATTGTTCCATTCAATGAAGATGGTTGATTGATATAAAATACGGAAGGTAACTTTATCCTTCAACTTTTTGGCGTTTACTTGTGAATAAATAGGTATTTGATAGGGAGAAATATTTCAGAATAATTACCCTGTCTTTCAGTTTTTCAAATGGAGGTGTTTTGGCACTGAGATGAGTAAACACCAGCTGTGATTCTGCTAACACATGCCGAACCAGATCAGTCCTTTCTTCCGCATCTTCTATAACTATCCAGTGTATGTTTGGCACAAGCTTCAATGTCTGGGAAATTCTGGTGAGTTCTGCCCTTTGCACATACCTATAATAAGTTGGGGTAACTGCATATATCACTGGAGGAGTTTGAGAGTCTTGAAGAGAATCCAAGTGCTCTAGTAATAACAGCTGCTGTTGTGACAGCTGCAAAGTATTTTTGTGCAAATTCAGGGCCTCTCGTAAAATTTGTGTCTTATCAATATCTAAAAAAAGGAGACATTTCAAACTTAATACAAGCAATCCAATATAACAAGATGTTCATTTCAATTTATCAAGGCTTGAGCTTTTATTGCACATACAGCAACTACACTTTGAGATATTATGGGACCCATTTATTTTGATCCATATAAGACAAATCCACACTTGCTCTGCTCTCGTTCAGAAGTTACGGCCTTTGAAGTGTTGACCAACGCAACAGAGAAAAAGATAGAACTCAAAAGATTAACAAATTGGGATAGAAAAGAAACCCTTTGATGAGTATAAATCAACCAAACGACAATTAGACAATGATGCCTACTTGGAACCCAAAAACTACATCTCTTTTGCAGTTGACAAGTCAATGAATGGGGGAATAATATTCGAAGAACTGCGAAACTTCAATCTGATCTAATAATCGTAAAAGGTATTAGTGGAAAGTCCTCAAGCACACAAACCTGAATCCGAAAAAGGTACAGATTCTACCATCCAATGGGTTGAAAGATACTCGAGTGTCATTTATAACCTGGACGTAGTCACAGGATACGAAGAGTGGCTAGGAATTGCAGCATACAAACGATTGGACGGTTGAGGTGGTGCTTGTGGAGACGAGGGACCCGGGCATGAATAAGGGCATCCTGTAATGAATTGAATAGAAATTCGAGAAGATTATCCATAATCTTCGAAATCTCATGGGCAATACTAGAAAGTCACCATTCACAGTTATGAGGGAGCAGGAATAGACCTAACAACCAGGAGCCACATATATAAAATGATTTGTAGACAACCTATCGAATATGTTTACTCTTTACATCTGATCCCAAGAGCCCTAAACTCAATGAGAGTTGCTGAAACAACGGCCGTCGGAAAAATAATATGATAAGGCACCCCAACAATCCTCCCATAACCTCCCTAATCCCTTGCACTAACATCATATCCATTCCGGATCGACCGCTACATCTCTCTGAAAAATTATGCCGGATTCCTGAAAATCTGGATATAATAAGGAGATATGCACTGAGCTGAAACTCAAATGTCCAACAATGGCACCATATATTCCTTAATAGTGCATAGCAAAGGCTAACATACAACATTTTTGATCCTAACTATCACTAGGCTTATTTCAAAATTTTCGAATGGATAAAAAATTTGTACCTATATAAGACTTATAAGATTATTCATATAAACTATTGACATATTAGTAAGAAACAGGGTAAGACGGAATTATTGTACAAAGTAACGAACACAACACTTTAAAAAACATGGACTATTAAAAAAATTATTAAAGCTCAAAGAAAATCATTTTAGTCAATGAAATCGATTTTTCAGTAAAACTCTTATTTTTGGTTCCTTCATGGATATTTTCGTTGTTTCTTGGATTATAGTTATGATAATTTTCATTAAATACTTCTGCTCAAGAGTTCCGGAAATAGATGGTGATACAATATTAGTTCCATTGTATGGTAGTACACATAAGTGTTGACCGATGGTGTGTCTCTTGGTACCCCCAATATGATTCTTAGGACTCAATTTTGTTGCTTTGGAAGTTGATCCAACTTTTTTTATCAGCCATAAATAGTATTGAAGAACAAAAACAACACAAGAACCTCTGCTGACGAAATTAATATCCCTCTCGACTAGAAACTTCAATACCTAATTATTTTCATGAAATATTACTTTTTTTTCATGTTAGTAGAATCAAAATTGTACTGATAGACTGCGGTAGATATGTTTTTGAATTGATACAATAAACAATCCTTTCTCTCTCTAAACAGGAAGGTAAAGAGTAAATCTTTGGTATTGAAGCGTTTTTTTTATTTTTCAGTGCAATATTTATTCTGACCACCAAATGCATTTGCGTGTGTATATATGGAGCTTCGATGTTCTCGTGTTCCTTTCGTTCGTGAAATTTTCAATTTCTTATCAAATTCTGTATGAGAAGTTATTCAATCGACAGTTGAATACATAAAGAGCATTTCATTGAACGAATTCAAAGGTTTTTCATTATCAAAACATGGTAAAAATTCGAAAGACTCGAGGTTGTTTTCAGATGAGACTTGGATTTATGAGTTTCTGCTATCAAGTCGGGCTTTCTGAACGCATATTGCATAATTTAATGATTGATGTACACCTGAAATAATCGAAAAATACATCTCTCAGCTGTAAAAATTAACTCCGAACACTTGAATATAAAATTTATTCAATATATTCAAGCAATAATAAAGAATCAGAAGGGGCAGTTTTCAGCTGGTTGATGTGATTCACCCTAATTAGAATTATGCATCACACACTAAATTGAAATCACCCATACCGTAGAGATTCAATCAAAGATTACCTGGTTTATATCCACAACTAGAAAACAACAAAAAGTATATATACGCTCACAATAAATGAAAAGCAGCAAACCGTCCAATTATTTTACTGGAATATTTCCAAACTTCTTGAAAATCTCCACGATCGCTCTTAAAGCTCAAACACATAGAAATCATAAAAATCCTATATGACTGAAGAGTCAACACAACAGCTCCATATAAACACATACAAACTCGAGTATGGTGATCTAATCATTGACTGGAGGAGTATCGCTCATTTTCTATCGCGAATTGGATCTTTCTCCCCTAATAAGGATCAATCATAAATCGGTGGAGCAGGTAAATCAGTTCAAGTACCTAGGTCTAACAGTTGACCAAAAATTAACCTGGGAATCTCACTCAGACAAATTAATCGCCAAACTGAATACCTTGTGTTTTGTGATGAGATAACTGCGAGGAACAGTATCTACATATTTACTTGAACTGAACTACTCTGGTTTAGTACAGTCCATATTGTCATATGGCCTGGCTTTTTGGGGGGCTCGGTACATATGACAAATATGTTCACAGTACAGAAAAAAATCATGAGGTGCCTTGCTGGCCTAAATCACAGAGACTCTTGTTAGGAATCCTTCATTGATTTTTTAATATTGACCTTACTTTGCCTTTACATTTTAACTCAGATCATAAGTAACTCAGTATGTGAGAAACAATATGGTGCATGGATATAACAAGCGTAGAGGTAATGAAATACGTTTACCTTATTCACGATTAACCCTAGGCCAGGATTTTGCAGGTTATCAAGGGGTAATCTGTTATAACAAAACAAATGAAATATTTGGACAATTAGAAACTTATAATGAGTGGAAAAAAGCTTTATTAAATTATCTTTCAGGAAATGATTTTTATTCTGTTGAGGAATTTCTGCATTCCTGAATAATATTATTTTATTTATATTCAGTCTGTACATATATACGTGTTTTTATCTATAAATTTTTGTAACTGCTTGACTAGTCCAATAAAATATTGTATTTGTGACATTTGTAGAATTTTCAAAGATGAATAAATTTCTATTCTTCTATTCTATTCTTTGTTGGGAGGAATATTGTATGCAATGTCAATGATTTTTGATATTTGACTCTGCAAACAGACATTACGGTATTGTGTTACATCATCTTTTGATCCTTTATTTTTGAAAATTGTTATTGATTTGGACACCTTAAGAACTAATGTGTACTGCCACGAAATGAACGATTCATTCACTTACTATATAAGCCATTGGTAAACTTATCTCCCTAACAAGAAGCATAGCCTTTCCACATATTATATCATCTATTCCGGAAGCAAATTTTTCAGTCATTATATATTCTTCAATTCCATGACTCGCAGTCAGATAAAGAAAGAAGCTGTGTTCATAACAGGAAGAAAGTATCAGTTTGTGGCTTTGAACAAGGTATGTCCATGAAAAAGTCAATTTTGGTTTGATATTATTCTATTGTTTATAATAAGTTGGTTCACTGTGTTATTTATTGACTTACTGCTTGAATCATTTATCATTGTCCAGCTTTCTCTCATGAGATTTGGTGCTCATTGTATCCTGTCATTTTTATATTTGTTTTTTTTTTCACTTTATCATTGTAATTGTGCTTCAAGATCTTATACCTTGTATGTACTATATTGTATGTGCTCTTTACAATTTTTGATATCTCACACAGCATATTATGAAGTTCTTTCAGTTCGGGCGAGTAACATGGTTATTTGTTTCCAATATGAAATAGAGTGCAATGAAGAAACCTTAACCAAGCCTTAAAATAGAATTTTCATTGATCTTACCGTTTCCTATGGAAAATAATTTCCAAATTACTATGAGGGTACAAAGTATGAAAAAGTAAACAATACATTTTCGGGACTTCATGCTGTCGAAGTTAGTAAAATAAAGGGAATCCATATATTTTGCCTTTTTTTGTAACTTGTGCACTAGACATGGGTTGATGAAGGCAGTGCATAATAAACAATATTTATTATATTCCCATCAGATAGTAGAATCCTGTTAATCATATTATTTGATTAACATTTAGTTTGAAGGTCACCGGTGAAACATTTCTTGTCTTCAATTTTGATTGTACCTATACTTTATAATACACATTCTCTATAAATCTCTGAGACTTCACCAATCTACTGATATAATCAGAAACTTTTGATAACGATGAGAAATGAGATTGATTCTCGATATTTCGATTTACAAAAGCAGCCCTAGCTATAGAACTCTTGTCTATGCCTAGCTGCCTAACTTATTTGATATTTACATTTACAATTTAAATGGTTGTCAAAGTCAAAATAGGTGTAAAGGAGTAAAGTAAGAGTAAAGGACCCTTTTCATGGAGGAGTAGAATTCTTATTCTTACTGCTGCAGTAAAATGCAAGTGCGCATGCAACGTAAAGATTTAGCTGCAAATCATAGAAATAATAATTAATATAGTTCAGTGCTGCAAATGCAGTAAAATTTCACTGCTCCATGAAAAGGGGTTATGCTATTTTTATTTGTTGGTATTTGATTATGGTTTCCAGAAACTATACCAAAAACCTAATAACATTGTTTGGCTGAGAGCCGATTAGTAGATCCCAAAAGGGTCTATTCTGCGGTGGCCTATTGATTCTTGAATATCTTTATATTATTGAAAAATATTCGAGAATGAAACCAATAATGCTATTTTGGTGCAAATCAAAATTTTTCAAAAGATTATGTTACTCGAAGATATTTCAGAATTCTTTATGATGTATTCTTATATTCTTCTATAACAGTTGCTGATTATTTTAAATAACCATTGCAATATTCAATATTGATAGTTATTCAAAAGATTCACCAGATAATAGACCTGGGAATAATGATATGGAAAATCAACATAATTAGAGTAGAATTGGATGAACTGAATTGTTTATCTCAGTGGAGTTCTATTTCATTACTAGACTAAATCGCTCGCTATTCAATCCATAGCGATGTTTGTATAGTACCTTGAAGTACTACCTTCCAAACTCAAGTGTTTTCGTTTAAATGAAAATGTATAAAATTTATTTTATTCATAACAAAACAATATTTTGTTCAATAAGGAATAATAACATCCTGATCCTATCAAAGGTACTAATCTCAGACTTTTTGTTTCGAATAACATTTTTGTTCAGGAGTCAAATACGCTCAGAATCCGCGCAAAATCCTCACAAACGTCCTATCAATCCACGGTTATTTCGCAGTAATGAACATGCTCACAAATGGAGTAATTATTCTAGCTCAACCTCACCAAACAAAACGGTATTTACACTTCAAATACTAACCTACCCTCTAAATAAAACAAATCTGAACAATATTCAAAACTATGTAGAATATAAAAACAGATTGAAACAACAAATTCAAATAAAACGACAAAAGTTTAACTAATTCCAAAGAAATCCAACAGCCTATGCACCATCGACCTTATTAGTATTGAAAATGGCTATGAAATCAACGAAATATCATTCGCTTTGCTGCTTCGAAGTTGAAAAATTTTAACTTCTAAAGGTCACTGCTCGAGCAGTGAAATCTGTCAAAAGCTACTATACTTGCAGTAGTTGAGGGCCATGAAAATACACCTTAAGATGTAAGAATCAACATGGGGTATGGTCCGAAAGTTTGTATATCCGCTTGGTTTTGCGGTCCAAATCCATTCCAAAACTAAGCGCTGCTGTCATATGTCAAAAAAGTGGTGACTTTTGGAATGTGGTTTCCTGAAAGATGGTTGACCAGTATCACTGTCGAATATTGGGCGGTCACCAATTGTTAAGAAAAATCAAGTTTATGCGACAAAAATTGTGTGGTATTTAACGTGGTTAAGTTTTTGTTCAAGATGGCGTGCGAATCGATGACGTCATTTATTAGAACCACTTCTGGCTATACAATTGTACGAATTGCTAAACAATTCAAAATGTTTTCATACATGCATACCACATTGACGAAAAGCATACATTTTGACTTCATTTGGTTTTGGACTACGTCATTGATTCGAACGAGGCCACGGATACATATTTACAAGTTTCAATCATTTCGGTATTCGAATAATCTGTCTATTTCTCTCTTCCGTCTCATTATGATAGGCGTCCCGTGTGTTTGTCTGTCATAGAAGTCATAGATCACGATCACGTCGATCACTGAGCACAAAGCACCTAATTTTCAGATCAGTCAAATGTCCTTCGTGCACCTCTTACGAGAGGCAGCGAGTTTGCAGCCAACCCGCCCTCGCACTGGTGCAGGCAACTTCCTCGCAGCAGGCCTCGATTTTGGTGGTTGCGGCTTTTTTGACGGTTGCGGCTTCTTCGGCGGTTGCGGCGTCTTCTTCTTCGGTGCCTGCTTCTGCCGCTTGCTGTCCGCTGGTGAACTCTCAGCCGCCTTTCTCTTTAGTCCACCACATTTATTACTCTGAGGTGGTTCAACAAAATCATCCTCAGAGTCAAAGTCGGTCAGCGGAAAGAATTTGGAAAAGTCCTTTCCCCTCGAAGTTGGAAGGACCTTCTTCTTTTCTTTCTGCGGTTGCGGACTTGGGAACATATCGGACCCGTTCCCAGAATGGTCTTGTCCCACACTTTTGGACCCCGCCATCTCTTCCGCCATATCGAAAACATCATCCAACACGGGGGACATCTTCGACGACCTCGTGTTCGGGTTGAATTAAATGTCCCAGCTGGACCCCTCGATGTGGAAGGAACAGCCGCTTCAGTCCGCTACAAGAAGCGGCATGTCCCACGCCGATGCCGCAATTACCGCAGGTGGGTCCCTTGGGGCAGTACCTTTTTGAAGGATCACATTTGAGTGCAATTTCACCTCTTTCTCATAGGGAAAGGACGTCGACGTCAGCAAATTCTTCAGTGAAGACATTTTGCTGAAAATATAAAATAACACAAAACAAGAATATAGTGAAAAATGCCACGGAAATCATAAGTTTGAATATGATGAATGGAAAATGAAAAATTACCAAATCACATTTGAATGCGAGTATGAAAATACAAAGTGAATTTGAAAATGAACAAACAATAAAAAATATAACCATGACAAACATAATTCTGAACATGAAAATAGAAATTTTCAGTTTCAAAGAATCCGTATCAGTATATAGCAGAGAAGCTTGCGATCCGTAATGTTTTTCAATTGTGACATGGGAAAGGTCTTATATCACAGTTTTTGACATATCTGAATTAGAGAATCCCAAATACAATGGTTTATTACAGCAAATATTAACTTTACTCATGTGTATAGCCACAAAATCCTCAGAGAATACAGATAGAGTTTTTTGAAATTATGACGAGCTATGAGAGAGTTGGCACCCATACCCCTCCTTATAGACAACCAATGAGTAACGAGTCGGATATCTTTTCTATTATTAACATTCTCCATGGTCTTACCGAATATAGAGTTTGTATTAATTAATAACTCTCAACTCTACACCTGTATATTTTAACATTGCATCCCAAGACAGACCTGGAGAAGTGAAATAATGAGCAGGGCCTAATTTATATGTTTTCAAACTCATGTTTCTGAAGTTCTCAAATAGTTCACACAACAACAAAACATCACATTCCAAGTATATGTCGGAATATTCACCTATATCCCGACAATTGAACATATTCCAAACCTTACTAGCCCGATCAATATCAACTTAAAAAATATGTTTTTCACTCAATTTGTCATAAAACTCTGCCTTGGAAGGTGAACATGGATGATTCAATTTATCTAGAGAATGTCGTGAGAATTTTTCAACTTCCTGAAAATGCTTTTCTCAACTCCACGAAATGTTCATCATCTAAATTATCTCCTAACTCTTGCAGGGAAGCGGCCAAGGATTTGAAACTATCGATGAATCTCAATTTTAAAAATATTCTCCTCATATTACCATTTTGTTCAGACTTATTCTCCATGAATATATGTTTCGTGAAAGATATATAGTTTTCTTTAGTTTGAGCGATAACGTCAACCTTGTCTTTGTTACAACACAAATCTTTTATAAATAAATGACAGTTATAACTACTGAGATCATGGAATATTATTGGAACAAAATTAGGCAACTTAAAATTGAGATTACATGCTGAATGCGCCGCTCCATTTCTCTTTTTGCTTGTTAGATCGCAGTGGTCACGTACTTTAACATCACCATCCTCAAACATTTTTTCGCAAATTCAACATGTAGTGGCAATATCAACTTCACGCTCTTCCTCAACAGTCAAATGAGTCATGTGGACGACATTCTTCAAATATTTATGATATATTTTTTCAGAACAACAATTATACATCAGTGAGATGAGCCTCCAAGTTTGCAACAAAAACTTCAGCAGCCTCTACACCTCTGTATAATACAAATTTTGAAATGGAATCATCCAAAAAACACTTTATAAGATACGCGAAAGCATATGGCTCATGTACATAAGTCCGATTGGTGTAGGAGTAAGCAGGATTTGGTTCCGTTGTATGCACCGGTTTCAGAAATGATTCGAAATCGGCGTATACAACAAACGGAACTCTCAATTGTTTCTCGATATTTTCGAACTTCGAAATATTCTCAGGTACATATTTTCCAAATTCATCTACTCTGAGTTTTGTAGAGGGTGTACTTGTCGAAATATGATTGCAATCATTTGACTGATGGCGTAGTGAATGTCGTTCAGTCCCAAAATACAACGGACATCCATCACGAAAATATTTTTTATATTGCTTCGCGGACACTTGGGAAGAAACTAATTTCGACAGATCTTTTATCCAACAATAATGGCTGTTACCAGACTCATCAGTGATATTTAAAAGATTAACATGACTGTTGAGTCCACGTTTGGAGTAATGTAATGTACTTTGTAGCTTCACTTTCACTTAACTGGAAAATCCACACCTGCCACATTCAGCACAGTGTGGAATGGTGGGTATGAAGAAATTTCGTTAACTCTAACGGTAGCGGGATACAATAACGCGAAACAGTATTGGTCTTGATTGTTCACATTCACAATTGTCTTCTCGACTCGATATACTTCGGCAGCTTGATGTACGAAGAACCTCCGAGTTGACTGTATTTGTTGACATTAACCTCCATATACAATATTTCATCGATAGTTCAACCTGAAAATCCATTTTTTCATTAATTAAGAGATTACTTATGTGAATGTATCATAACATACCTCAATTACGCTCATTGAATTCCATTGCATGAGTTGTAAGGCTATCTGTGAAAGTATTATAAACCATGTTCGAGTCACTCGATTGATCGAGCACTTGATTAGAGCTATTGAAGGCTTTTATATCAGATAGCTCTTCAGTTTGCAGATTGTATCGCCCAAACACCTCCATGTTAAATTTCACCGCTTTATGGATCTCCAACACTTCTTCCAGTAATTTAATTTTTTCTTGTCCCATCTCATTGAAGAATATGATGTAATCCGTGTGGTGGTTTTGACTATCCACCGTGTAGCTGACAATTCTACATTCGAAAGCAGTATAGATAATTTCCATCCCCTCTCCATATTGGACACATGCATTTGTTTTATGTTCCGAAGTTCTCCTATGTGAATTCATCTGATTAGGAGCAACGCTCATATTGCAACACAAAAAGGTCTGCATTGGTGGAGCGGTGTAGGGCGAATGTCCATCCTCGGCCTTTTCGATGGTCCAGCTTCATTCTTTGACAAACAAGAATCCCGCCAATGACGATGCAAGTTGTCACTCCTAGTGAATTTTTCACCGCAATCACCGCACGAATACGTTGTCATCTTCAATAACTCAATCACTCTCAATAAGAGAAAACACACACACGCTGAATGATTGTAGTGGAAGTATCCAGGACTCTCGTTTTATATGTATTCACCACTTCCCCTTCTCCAAGTATGGATTAATGATCAACTACAGAACTATGTACCATGCTTGTCTTGAGAAGATCCAACAAGTTCAAGGTCATTCAGGGGTGAGGCTAACAGGGCGCCATCTACACCATGCGCATTCGATTTTAAAAAAGATGAAATGTTATTTATATGTAAATTCATTTGACAAGGGATATGCTCAAGCTCAAGGTTATTTGTAGGTCAAAATGAATCAACGAAGATGTACTCTAAAAACCTCGAATTATTTTCAAGCAGGAAAGGTTATTGAAGGGCACTACAGGGAGTATCCACAATATGTATTTCACCTCAATATGACATTGCTCAAAGTCAAGGTTACCTGAAGTTAATGCTCCCACTTTCAAGGAAGATATTAATTCGTGGCCAACTTTTTTTGATTTATTTGAATCCCTCATTCATGATAATTCAACTTTGACAAATGTCGAAAAATTTCATTATTTGTTAACAGTTTTGAAAGGAGAAGCTCTTTCGATAGTAAAAAATATACCTTTAACCCACAGTATTCATGACATTGCTTATGCAAAGTTAACAAAACGCTATCAGAACGAAAGATCACTGGCTGTATTTCTGTGGGAGCAAATATGTAATTTGCCAAAAATCTCATCAGAATCTCCTACTAACTTGAGACACATTTTGAGTGAATTCGCTGATAATATTGAAGCTCTTAAAAAGTTGAATCTTCCCGCAGCTCAATGGAATTTCGTATTGTTTCACAAGCTTAGTGAAAAAGTCGACCCTGAAACGTTGAATAGATTTGAGTTGCAACATGGCTCCGTTGGAATTCCAAGGTTTCAGACTCTTTGTGAATTCTTGGAAAAACAATATGTTACTCGTGATTCGGTTGCGTTAATGCATCCAATATAAGGAAGACTTATGGTCACTCAAATTCTCGGAAGAAAGATCACAACAAAAAATATTTTGAAAACAAATTCCAAACATCCTCATTATTTTTAGTAAATACTTTAGAAAATAGTTAATGTCCTCTATGCAAAATGGAATATTCCATTTATGAATGCTCATTATTCTTGTCTAAGTCTCCTAAAGAGCGGTATGAGCTGTGTAAAACAAATAAGTGGTGCACAAACTGCCTGGGATCTAAACACATAATAAAAAACTGTTCTTCTAATCTTCTTTGCAAAATATGTAAAGTTAGAAGACATCATACTCTCTTGTGTTTCAAAGAACAGACAAATGAAAATACAAATGATACATCAGATACTTCGCAGAACGCCTCGGTTCAGAACTCCTCTCCTTCCCCCTCTACCTCCCAAGTTTTAACTAATGTTCTCAACTCGCATGCCACTCTCCTGTCCACTGTGCAAGCAGATGTGTTGGATGTCAGGGAAAATTCTCATACGATTCGAATACTTCTAGACTCAGCCAGTCAGGCTTCATTTCACTACTGAAAAGTGTGCAAAACGATTGAGGTTGCCTCGCTCGAACACTTCTGTAACTATCAGTGGTCTCGATAATATGCATTCCGCTGCATCTCAAATGATGGTTTGTACCATTGTACCGTGTGATCAGTCTGAACCACATATTGATGTTGAAACGATTATTTTACCGAGAATATGTTCAAATATGCCAACATGTGATTTTTCTACATCCAAATGGTCTCATTTAACTAATCTCCAATTAGCGGATCCTAAATTTTACCTGTTGATATATTTTTAGGGGCTGATGTTTTTACGTTAATTATAGAATCAGGGAAAATTTCAGGAAAAACCGGGGAACCTACAGCTTTGAAAACGATATTTGGGTGGATACTCATGGGAAAAATCTCCTCTCCTCATACGGTTCCTGCGCACGCTATGGTTATCGCATGTGATTCTTCTATTGAGATGATATTGAAGAGGTTTTGGGAATTAGAAGATAATCCTCAGGTTCTTCCATTGACTCCTGAAGAAGAACAAGCTGAATCCATTTTTGTTCATTCTCACACTCGAAACAGGTTTGGTAGGTATATAGTTTATCTCCCATTCATAACTCGCAAGCCCTACTTTGGAGATACTCGATCAATTCCCCTCTCACGTTTTTATTCATTAGAAAGACGTTTACCCAGAAATCCCCACTTGTATGCGGCCTATTCCGATTTCCTCAGAGATTATTTGATGAATAATCACATGGTGGCTGTAAAACCTCCCTCTTCTATTGAAAATATTTTTTATCTGCCTCATCATGGTGTCACAAATGCTCATAGTAGTACAACGAAGTTGAGAGTGGTGTTAGATGCTTCTAGTAAATCCCCTATGGGTCCGTCCTTGAACGATACTCTTTTAGTAGGAAGGAAGTTGCAGAAAGATATCGTTGGAATTCTCCTAAGATTTCGACTTCATCCCATCGTTTCAGTGGTAGATATAAAGGCCATGTATCGACAAATTCTCGTGAAAGAAACTCATCAAGATTTTCAAAGAATTCTTTATAGATTTTCGCCGAAAGATCCCGTCCAGGATTACAAGTTGCAAGTTGTTTCTTCCGGATTGTCATCTGCTCCATTCCTTGCCCTCCGAGTAATTTCCCAATTGGTTACTGATGAAAATCACAGGTTCCCTAGGGCGGCAACAGTACTGACCGAAGACATCTATGTATATGATATTATTACTGGTTGTCAAACGGTTGATGAGGCCTTAAGTTTACAATCGGAACTCATTACCTTGCTTGGTGAAGCGGGATTCGAACTTAGAAAGTGGGCCAGTAATAGGGTGAATCTTCTTTCGACAATTCCTCCTTCAGATTGTCAGCAGTCTCCATTACTATTTGATTCTCATGATTGTTAAGATCCTGGGGCTCAGATGGAACCCATATCTAGACATGTTTTTCTACCAAGTTCAACCTGTGAATAGAGGTTGCTCCAAAAGAATAATTTTATCTGAAGTCGCTCGCATGTTTTATCCCTTGGGATTTTTATCTCCTGTCTCGTTTTATGCTAACTGGTTGATTCAGCAACTGTGGATTATGGGTTTAGAATGAGATCAAACGCCCCTCTCTAATATTTCAGAGTTATGGTCCAAATATCTTTCAAATTTAACCATCCCTCGTTGTTTCCCCTCTCAATTTATCTTTTGTCAGCTCCATGGCTTCGCTGATAGTTCTGAAAAGGGTTTTGCTGCAGTTGTGTATTTGCGTTTCTGTCTTTCTGATGGAAATACTGAAATTCGACTCGTGTGTGGCAAGTCTAAAGTGGCTCCTTTGAAAACTCAATCAATACCCCGATTTGAATTATGTGCCTGTGTCCTTTTATCAAACTTATGAGATTTGTTTCCGTATAGGTAAAATATTTGCCTGGAGTGATTCGATGGTAGCATTATCGTGGATAAAGTCTTCTGCCTGTCGGTGGAAGCCATTTGTTGCAAATCGCGTCAGTATCATACAAGGTAACGTTCCACCAGAATGTTGGTTTCATGTTGGATCTTCAGATAATCCTGCAGATTGTGCATCGAGGGGTCTCTCACCCTCACAGTTGATATCGCATCCTCTTTGGTTTGATGGACCCAGTTGGTTGAGGGTATCTCGAGATAAATGGCCTGTAAGGTCCTTTGTATCTGAGGAGTTGGAAAGTCAACAGGTTGCCTTAGGAATATTCGTTTCCCTAGATTTCTTTCCTCGACAAAATCAAACGTATAATTGCCTATATCATGCGTTTTCTCTACAATCTCAAAAATCCCACAAATAAGATTAAAGGTACATTTACCGAAAATGAATTACACAAGGCTTTAAAGGTGCTTGTAAAAAGAGTTCAGCATAATTCATTCCCCAATGAACTTTACCAAATTGAAAGTTCTATGCCCTTGAATAAACCCTTCCGAAAATTACATCCATTTATTGGAGAAGATGGTGTTCTCAGAGTGGGGGGTAGATTACATAATTCAGGTTTGGAATATATGATCATAAACACCCCGCCATTTTGCCTCGTAAACATCGTTTAACAATATTACTCATTGAGTATATTCATCAGAAGTTCATGCATCCTGGTTTGCAGAGTGTGCAATTTTTAATCTCTAAAAATCTCTAGATTTTGTCCCCTCGGCGAGCTATTCGTCATGTCTTGTCTAGATTTATAAGGTGTTTTAGAGTGAAGCCCTCTCCTATCGAGCCATTTATGGGCAATCTGCCGTCACTTAGAATAAATCGGATTAAACCTTTCTCAGTTGTGGGGGTAGATTACGGTGGTCCCTTTCTGGTAACTCCTTCAAAAGGCCGGGGAGTCAAGTCTCTGAAAGCTTACCTGTGTTTATTCGCGTGTTTTGCAACTGAGGCAATACATTTAGAGCTAGTGTCTAGTCTCTCTGCTGATGCTTTTCTTGCTGCACCCCGAATATATATTGCGAGAAGGGGACGTTGTGCTCAAATTCACAGCGATTGTAGTACTGATATCGTTGGTGCTTCTCGTATACTCCGAGATTTAATGAAAGAAGCTGCTGAACAGGAGAGAATCTCTTTTGTGTTCAATGCTCCTGCTTCCCCCCATTTCAACGGTTTGAGTGAGGCTGGAATAAAAGCGGTAAAATCCCATCTAGTTCATGTGGTGGGCAGTCAAGTGTTGACATTTCAAGAAATGACTACCCTTTCGGTGCAAGTGGAAGCTATTCTTGATTCTCGGCCCTTGTGTCCCTTAAGCGCGGACCCCAATGATTAATCTGTCTTGACTCCAGGCCATTTTCGTACTTTGGAAGCCCTCACTTCCGTTCCTACTCCTGATCTCTCCGCCTTGAATTTGAACCAATTGGACCGTTGGCAATTAATCCAACGTTTTCAGCAAGATATCTGGAAGCGTTGGCAGCACGAATATTTGCATACATTGCAGCAGAGAAAAAAATGGGTGAATAAAACTGAAAATTTGAAGCCTAGAGATTTCGTGGTGGTGAAAAATGAATCAGTTCCTGCCCTCCAATGGAAATTGGCTCGAATCATAAAAGTTTTTCCTGGAAGTGATGGTATTGTTAGAATTGCTACCATTCGTACGACCCAAGGTATTTTGCAAAGACCTTGCGTCAAGCTTTGCCCTCCTACCAATAATATTGATCAAGATACTTTGTATTTTAGTGGGGGGAATGTTAAATATTACATAATTTCTTATTTTTTTTGTATATATATATATATATATATATATATATATATATATATATATATATATATATATATATATATATATATACCGTTTGAGAACATAATAAGTAATGTAGAATCTGCCCTGAATAGACTAGAAGACAGGGATACGCAGGAGTCAATCAGACAGGACATCGTACATGTACTTAAAAGCGCGAAACCACCAACCAGAAATATACCTCATAATGAATACCAGGCACTGAAAACCCTACGAGATAATAAGGACATCATCATTCTACCAGCGGATAAAGGCAATGCAACAGTAGTGTTGAACACCATAGACTACGAAAGCAAAATGATGAAACTACTAGAGGACCCAGCCTACAAGAAAATAACTAGAGACCCAACGACCTATCTGGAAAAAAACACCAGAACGATCATCAATAAATCTCCCATTAACGAGGATATCAAAAGACACCTGGTCCCAAGAGAAAAATCATCTAAGTGTCCCAAACTGTATGGTCTCCCCAAAGTCCATAAAGAAGGTGCACTACTTAGGCCAATCGTGAGCTCTATAGGGTCACCGACTCACCAATTAGCGAGACACATTGCCCACGCTCTCCAACCACATGCGGAACAGGTCGATTTGTACGTACGCAATGCCGACCATTTCATAGAAGTACTGAAAACACAAACCGTTAGTCCGAACGATATCCTTGTCAGCTTCGATGTAACGTCCTTATTCACCCAGGTACCTATCAGAGAGGCACTAGAAGTAATCAAAAAGAAATACAAATCAGAAGAACATATCATTGACTTGGCTGAACATTGCATAAAAAACACGTATTTCATCTATAACGATCAAAGATACAGACAAATTGAGGGGGCACCAATGGGCTCACCACTGTCACCCATTATTGCTAATCTCTTCATGGGAGAGATCGAAACCAAAGCAATAGCAATGTCAGACGTGAAACCAAAACTCTGGCTGAGATATGTTGATGACATTTTCGTGATTTGGTCACACGGACATCAGGAACTCGAAAGGTTTTTCAATCACTTGAATGAACTTCACCCACGGATCAAGTTCACCAGAGAAATTGAAGAAGACAACAAGCTCGCATTTCTCGATGTTTTATTCATGAAAAAGCCCGACGGTACGCTAGGCCACACGGTATATCGCAAAGCAACACATACCAACAGATACCTGAACGCAAATTCACATCACCACCCAAAACAGATTCACGCTGTGGCAAAAACACTAATTACACGTTCAATCAGGTTGGCAGACAACGAACATCAAAAACAAGAGCGGAACACGATCGAGGAAACTCTACGAATGAATAACTACTCGGAGAGAATTATAAAAACGGCTTCCAAGAACAAACCGAAACAGCAAAAAACTCCTGAAACACCGGTCATAACAACTAGACTACCATACATAAAAGGAACCACAGATAAAATCAGCAGAATTCTCCGCAAACACGACATAGCTACTTCGTTCGTACCAGAACGTACAATAAGATCGATACTCCGTAATCCGAAGGACCAGATACCACTGGAGTCCCAGGGAGTTTACGAAGTACCATGTCGAGACTGCAACAAGTCCTACATCGGCCAGACCAACAGACGGATCAACGTACGCAAGGATGAACATGAGCTATCAGTGAAAGGAAAAGTCACCACATCTTCCATCTTCAATCACGTATTGGAGACAGGACATACCATCAATTTCAAAAACACAAAAACATTAGCAAGCGATGAAAACTTCTACTCTCGAACAATCAGAGAGGCTATCGAAATTGAGAAACGACCGAATAGCATGAACAAGAGAGACGACGCCCAAAGATTACCAAGAACGTGGAAATCCATTATATCACTTAAACAATGACAAGCCGATTACAACAGAAGAACAATATCGGACCTTACCACGTAATTACCCAGACACGATGACAAATGCAGTCGGACCAACGAAGAAAGTGGGAGGGGCCCAGATCAAAGATACCATCAATGAACACCCCTATATATTGAGAAGTAGAACTCGAATTAATTAGTCGAGTTCGGAGATCGAAACTCTAGACATCACCTAGAAGATGGCAAATGAGACTTTGCCGAAACGTTGTGAGAATTATCCTGCAGAGGATCAAAACCACAGAACACGGAATGAAACCCGAAAAAACAACGCATTATATATATATATATATATATATATATATATATATGCAAGATGAATTTTTCTGGGTTTTTATCCGTTAGGTATCTTCTGATTTGTTCGACGCGACGTTTCGAATTCCATTTTGAATTCATTCTCAAGAACTGTGAGACGAATATCTGTCCATACCGTCCTGGTCAATCACTCCCCTTACGAAGTAACCAAGCAAGAGTAAGCAAAGACTTCAATTGTCTGTTCTCCATGGAAACTGGTATTTATAACGGATAAAAACCCAGAAAAATTCATCTTGCATATCGAAGATCCGTGAAAACATCAATTTCTACATATATATATATATATATATATATATATATATATATATATATATATATATATATATTATATCCATCATCAGGGAAACTACAATAATATATAAAAAGTTGTAAAGTAATTCTAAAATATTAATAGCTAATGACGTAGATATTTTAGAATTACTTTACAACTTTTTATATATTATTGTAGTTTCCCTGATGATGGAAATAAAATTTTTCGAAAGCTTGGACTAACTTAAAAGAGTACTCCTTTACGTGCTGAAACACCCCACTATTCACTGGTTCTATTCTTAACTAGTCAGCAACGACTACCCTTCCTCTAGTATATATATATATATATATATATATATATATATATATATATATGAAACACATATCGTATTATTTTTATTTAATTTTATTCAAGAACTAAATCATTAGTTTATAAATATAATTTCGCATATGATTATTTCAATGATCACTTATCATATTTTGGGACGTCTTGTATCATGGTCAATGATAGGTGATAGACACAGTGTAGCTCTTGTCTCCCTGCGAAAATCGGCGATTTTTACGGTACTCTCTCGCACCATCGTATTGTGAACATAAAAAAAAACGGTTTATCTCAGTGAACAAAAACTCGTGATCTGGCTACAGAATAATCACTCATCAATTCAACCCTCAAGATACGGTCCACCTCAAGTATTCTGCTGATCAGGTGGTTGCAACCCCTACAACTGGGGCGACGAAACTGGATGTTAAGATCCTATTATTTGACCGACGATAGGGAAAACAATCATACCTCAATCAAATACCCAACAGTAGGTTATCGCGAATGAATATTACGGATGATACTGGAGCTGATTTGAAATTCTATTACCAATATGTACAATCGGTTGATAGAATAATAGAAAACAGTTTGGATGTGAAAGTAATACCAGATGACAGTAATAATGAAGTTAGCAAAACTTTGTCTCCTCGAACGCCAGTCGCTTCAGTTTCGCAAACTCAAAACTAATACAAATAGATGCTTTGTACAAGTTCATAAATGGGGAATTCACTTTAGTGGATATGCCAGAGACAGCTAGGAATAGACTAAGCAATAATGCTTTCATTGAAAGAGTGGAAGAATATCTCGGTATTTCGGAAGGAGAACTTAAGAATTCCATCAGTGATTCATTACGGGGTGATGCTTTGATTTGGCACAGGTTAATAAAAAATTACATCCAATCGTGGACACATTTTGTAAAAGTGTTGAAAGAATAAAAATTAATTTTTAGGTGAACGAGATCTGAAAGATGAAATCAGGAATAGTGTACAGGGGTTAGGTGAGAGTGTTGGTTCTTATTTTGCTCGTATGCTCAATTTTCATAATCGATTACCAAAGTGTTCTTCCGAAAATGAAAAATTTTAAACAAATTGTCAAAAAAAATAATCCTTGACATATTCCTGGTTTCATGGTTTAATACTCCAATTAAGTGCATCAAGCCGAGATAAATGAATTACTGCCATTTTCACGCGTTGTACTTTAGAGTTACACTTGATGAACTATCATCTGGTACCAAACGAATTCCAATGATTCAAGTCCTACTTGGGTTCAAGATTTTCCTTAGTTGTAGTGGTGAGAAGAGCCGCGACTCCAACTGAATGCATGGCAAATATATGAAAATTCTCAAACATCGTTGAGTCAAATATGTCCAGATAAATGGAGGATATCAAGCGAATACATAAAGAAGTCACAAAAGTCGAGCCAGAATTTAAAATGAATCAAGTTGAAACTAATATATTGACTTTAATGTATGCATATCTAACATCGAGTCCGATTGCTTCACTTTAGCTGAAATACATGGAAAAACGGGTTCGAAAGTAACATTCCAAATAGTTTCAGAAAAAATGCAGCAAGTCAAATTTTGATATCAAATGAATCAGTTTCAATGAAAAAAATCTCGTTACTGGAACATACAACAAAGGTTATGACGTGCTATCGAAATCGAAAAATAATATCAAAATTCTGGAAGAACAGTGCTCACTTGAGCAATGACTTAACAAAGTTATTATCATACGTATCAAAAAACGAGTCTGCAAGGAGGTAAAAGTCCCTGTCAGTCATTTACAGGGAAATGCAAGAATCCGACGAATTTCAGCTGAATATATGACGAATATCGAAATCAACTCATTTGAAACGCAATATCTCAACTCAGTCAATTGAATTTGGATAGAAGCAATAGCCCACTTTCAAAAATCAAGTTTGAATGCTTTCAAAACCAGAATTGAGTCTGAAGGAATGCAAAAATTCATAGCAACCCAATTTGAACTAATATAGGAATCCAGTGAAGCCCACGACGAAGTCATCAGAATCATGTCTACGAAAATGTAGCATTTCAACTGGTGTATACCAACTAACAAATTTCGAGTTCAAATAAATACCAGACCAGATGGATCAAGTGGTCCAGGTGGGTACATTGAACCAAATATTTTTGATTTCGGTGCAATTGCACCATTGAATTCATGTGAAAATTTTGGTCCTGAATGAATGCTTAAACCAATTCAATTGAATCCAGGTGGATACCATCGTTGAACTGTATGCATAAAAGTGATTCCGAAAATGAGTATATAATAATTTATGACTGTGATGATTCAACTAGGAAGAAATCAGACGTATAATCAGTCTGGATGAGTACAAGTTTCGAAACGATTCAAACCTACTTCAATTTCGTCCGAATAAGGGCCAGTTGTATTACATGGAATAGTTCAGCTGGATACATGGCGAAATCATTATATCAAATAGAGTACAGATGAATGTAAATATATCGAAGCCGAACGCTATGGTATAGCTATGGAATTGAGTTCTAACGGTAGCAATAGATTTGGTGATCACGAAATCATGAAAATAAGGTCTGAAAGAGCTCATTATTTCGAACGAATGAATCAAGTCCCTGACTGTTGACGTAGTTCAATTGAATTCGTGACAAATTGAACGAATTCAAGCTAACTGGATACCGGATAGCCGAAAATATCGAAATGGTTTGAAAAATGTTTCCTTGGATGATACTTTCAAAATTCATGCGAATTTAAATTCAATCGAGTACCCTAAAATATTTGTTTGAATTTTATAGAACTCAATCGATAATTGATTTAGGACCTTTTCTTCAAAATTCAACGCTAACTTCAGAGTTCGTGAACAGTCATATACTTTGCAAGTTGATAAGTATCCCACATCTCACAGGCTGTTCAACATACGTTGAAGGAGAAAATAACATGGCATCGATGCAATTGTCGAGTGTCATTTCATTTGACATGAGACACAGAACGCTGAATTCAGATTTGTCAACAATCACATTCTCTGCAAGTTTACGACGTTTTCAACCACAACCTCTATTGTAACATGTCAAAACTGTCAAATGTCATTTGACACAGATCGCTAACTTCTGAAGTTTGGTCAGTTTCCCACAGAGCGTTGAACATACAACGTGAAAGAAAAAACATGGCGTCGATGCAACTTTAAGTGTTATTCCATTCAGAACATGTCACAGATCACAAATTGAAGATTCGTTGCAAGTTTTTCAAGCACAACCCCGTTTGTAATTTGTCAATTACCGAAAAAGAAAGCATGTAAACTAAATCATCACCATGGCTTTAAACATGATGTTCGAAGTCAGTGGTGGGGGAAAACTGATACGCTCAATAGCATCGTGATCTTGTAATTATTGAAATTCTTATATCTTGGTAACTGATCGTCGGAATCTGATGATTCTTTTTTGTTTTTTGCATAGATCAAGAATGAAGAATGTTCCGTGGAATCCAATCTCTAATGAATCGAGTAATCTGTTTGAATTGTTGGAAGTTTTCGGGCTTCTGAGCCGTGATCCGCAGGTTTCGGGCCTGCCGATTTGTCTGCATCTGCGGCAGACAGTGCCGTTCTTCGATAAACACCTCTCAGAATTGAAGAGACAGGTCGCCGACTGTACAGGCACAACAAAAGATACAATTGCATATAAAGATATCACTAACTATCAGAAATCGCTGCAGCGATAAAAAAAGCTTAAGGTTCATTTGTAGTCTCCACTGCGAATAAAAGCAGAAATTGGTGGATATTAATGAATTTAGAAAGGAAGAAAAACTGAGAAAATAAGTTGTTTCTCAGTATTGTGATCTATGTCTAACATTTTGATTTGATCAATTGAAAATTTGACCTTGTAGATTTTTAGATAGTGGCATTTGAATTGTTGCAATAAATTGAAATGAAATCGAAAGTAAAGTCATCACTAGTGATGGTATATGCACTGCTAGAATGCTTATGTTTATACAATTATTAACATAAGATTACTTATTTGAGTCGAAAAATCGACTTTATGAATTGAAATTTGGAGGTTTTAGTTTGAGAAAATCGTGCCCAGAATGAAGGAATAATTACTCTTTAGTCTTCAAATAGCCAAATACGTCAAAATCACGCATTTTTCGTACTTTTTGAAAGATTATCGATTTTTTACGGGTTAATTTGGCACTTTGGGAAAAATCTCAAGAGACCTTTTCTTCTTGGAATTGAACAAAGAATGGGAAGAATTTTTTTCAAAAGCAAAAAAATTAAATATGGTTATTTGTTTAAATAACTGTTATAAACAAATTGCTTGACAAGGATCCTGGTGAATTTTCATCTGGAATAACTCATCATGACCTTGGCTAGCTGTGAAAAAATATGGCATCTGCTTGAAGAAATGCAGTATAGTTTGTAATACCCCGTGCTTCTAACAGAGATATACCAGACAACTATAGACCCATTTCCATAGTACCGATTTTAGGAAAAATAATTACAATTATCCTTTAGAATTGACTATGTCGCTTTTTTGATGAATAATAATGCATTTCAATTATGTCAGCATGCATACCTTGCTTTCAAACTCTTCCCAGAGCACAACAAATTTAAATAAACAAACTTAAAATGAACTAAGATAAAAATTCAGAATATTATCTTTTTCCCGAACAGAACAAATACAAATGGATCCTCCGTCAAGTTACTAGGGATTACCCTAGATGATAGACCCAGTGGACTAATCATATGGATAGCTTATGTACTCGACTCTCTAGTCAACCTTTCCTCTTACGTAAATTCGAAAATGTTGTAGTTGAAAGTCTTCTGTTAACTACGTACCATTTTCTCTTTGACTCTCATATATCCTACGGCAATATTTTGTGGGGAAATTCCAGCCAGGCCATCAGAGTTTCCAGACTACAGAAAAGGGCTTTGAGAATATTTGATGGTGCACTTTACTATCACCCATACAAGCCTTTGTTCACCAAATAATATCAAATCATGTCAGTTTCCTGCATATTTTTCAGACACATCTCGGAATTAATAAAAAAATGCTAATTCGAGTTGAACTCGGACTTCCACACTTATCCAACCTGTTTAAATAATCACTTGAGAACTAATAACTTCAGACTGAAAACATCATCCTGTACCTCACTACTTTACACTACAGGTTTGACTGACGATTTGCAAAATCTTGCCACTTATCTCTTCAAGAAGAAAATAAAAAAATGTTTATTGAAAATTGTTTTCATTCAATCGAAGAGTACTTATGAGCTTTTATTACATATTTAAAATTTTGAATTTATCGATACTTTTATTATTACTTATAAAATAGTGCGTTTATGTATATAGTTTGATGTATGTGCCTTTCTTTATGCTCTCATGGTCTTCACAAAAATTTCATATCCGGCTTGCTACTCGTGCACTCAATTATACGATCGATCTATTTTCGATTGTCTAGTATATTGTTTGAATCTAGGCATGAATATTGAATTTCAGACTGACAGACGGCATCCACAGGTGAAATGTTTTGAATTATTGACCGAACGATTTGAGAGGAAGACTAATGAGCTCTTAGTCTTGCAGGTGAAAAATCCGGAATTGAGTGTAAAAGAAATCAGCAGATATCGAAATTTTCAGTTGTCAAAAACATATTTTTTGAAGAGACAACAGTTTTGTCAGACGATGCAAAATAAAATGACAAATAAAAAGTTTCCAGTGACGAAAGTACCCTCCACAGGAATATATTCGCCAAAAGGCACACCTATCATTATTATAGGTTCACATGCTAACAATCATCAACATAAATGGAGTCTTGTTATATGTAGGGCGGTTTTAGAGAGTTATTGAAGTGCTGCCATGAACGTTAAAGTGAACGTATAAATTGACAGCTACGCGTGCGTAGTTTTTCATTGTTTACGTTTACGTCGAGAACTTTTTCACAGGCCTTCTTTATCTTCCGTGCGCTCACGGATACCTCAAAAATCAACGTACGTAATACGAAGAATATACGAATCACACCAATGAATTGCGAATTTTGAAACTTTATATGACAAGGAAGGTAGGTATAGTAGTTTTCACAATAAATGGTATTGACTGAAGGATTATAATAAAACCAATTAGTCCCTTAAGTTGCACACAATGGGATTAAATCGGGTAGTTTATTATAAAGGATTATAATAAAACCAATTAGACCCTTAAGTTGTACACAATGGGATCAAATCGGGTAGTTTATTGCAGTTAATAAGCCAATACCATCAACTGTGAAAAATACTATACCGTGTGACACATACTCATGGTACACCCCCGTTTTCTCCTTTGTTTTTCTAGCTATATTTTTGAAATTTGAAACATTGAATATGGTCACTGAACAGCATTTCTCGGCATATCTGAGAGAAAAAAACAACTTCCAATTTTTCTGGAAATGACATCAACTTTCGATTCTTGAATGGGACACCCTGTATATTGTTACATGATCGGCTAGGGATGATCATGAGGAGTCCAACGATACCAGGTTTGATGATGTTATCTCCAATGACTGCGGAGATATCGCCATTTATATCATCCAGAAGCTCCACGAGTAGGAGAGAGAAACTTTTTCTGGCGGGTCAATCCAATTCTCTCTCCCACTCATTGAGCATTGACACCATAAAACCTGGTATCGTTGGACTCCTCATGATCATCCCTAGACGATCGTATAACAATATACAGGGTGTCCCATTCAAGAATCGAAAGTTGATGTCTTTTCCGGAAAAATTGAAAGTTGTTTTTTTCTTTCAGATATGTCAAGAAATGCTGTTCAGTGAGCATATTCACTGTTCCGAATTTCAAAAATTAAGCTAGAAAAACAAAGGACAAAACGGGGGTGTACCATGAGTCTGTGTCACACGGTATATGGCCACAATCCCTATCAATCTCCGAAGAGATGGACTCTAATTCAGATCAATATGATCCAAATTACTGGGAAAAGTGTTGGTATTAGAACTCTCAAAGATATTATATAAAATTTGAAACATTTGAACTAAGAAATATATAGCTAAGGCTGTATCGTTGAAAGGAAAGTGAGTGAGAAATTAATGATTGAGAATGCATTTTTTAAATATTCTACATTCAAGTACCTACTATTTCCATCAGTAGGGCTCAACTTTCATAATCTTGAAAGTGAAATTAAATATGGATAGCGAAAAAAATATTTATTGTTTTTTGATTATGATTTCCAGGAACTATACGTACTGAAACATTGTGAGGCTCCTAGCCGATTATATATTCCCAATCAAGTCTAATCTTGTGGCCTAGTGATTCATGAATATGACTATATTATTGAGAAATATTCAAGAATGGGACCAAATACAATTATGGTGCGGATCAAAAATTTTCAATAGACAATATATTTAATTTTTTTTTTGGAATTGAATAGTAGTGTATCAGAAAACAAGTACCTACAAAATATTTCAGAAATATCGATGGTGACTCATAATATTCATCCATAACAGTTGTCGATTATTTTCAATAACCATTGCAATATTCAATATTGAAAGTTATTCATGATTCACCAGAATAGACTTGAATATGAAGGCATGGAAAATCCTCATTATTTGAGTAGAATTTGATTACCTGAATTGTTGGTCTCGATTAATTATTTTATTACTAGGCTATAGGCTGAATCGCTATTCAATCCATAATCCATAGAGATGTTTGTACAGTACTTTCCGCATGGTAAAACATCTTGGAAAAACTGTGAAATTAATTGAGAGGATGAGGCATCTAGTGATGCAAAGCTCAGGTGTTTTCATAGAAATAAAATCATATGACATATATTTTATTCATTACTAAACAATATTTTATTCAATTGAAAATAAAAAAAATCCTGATCCTAATCCCAGACTTTTTGTTTCATAAAAAAATATCATATCAATACGCTCAAAATCTCGGAATTCGCGCAAAATCCTCACAAATGGAGTAATTAGTAATGATTACGGCAGCACTGGTTAACGGCTAACAGTAACGTCAGTAGCGTCACACATAACGTATAGAAATCACCTCAAATCTCTATGTGGATGTGGATGTCAAACCCCATTCTTTCGAAAGAAAATTGAATGGAGAGTATTTTCGCTTTCTTAGAGATCAAAGATGAAATGTGGCTTCAGTTGAATGGGACACCAGCTCATTTTTCAGGAGAAGTACGTGGGGGGAAGCTGAAAGTAATGTTTCCCGATAAGTGGGTTTGACGAGAAGGACCTATTCCTTGGCCACCGAGGTCATCGGACCTAAAACCGGAGGTTTACCGTACTACCGCTAGTGCACAAATTAATATGAAAGTAAGAATTCGTGAGGCAATACAACGAGTCATGCCTTCCTGCAGCGTGAGAAAAAAACTTTTCGAAAAGATTGAGAAGATGCTCAGAACAAACTGAAAATGTTGATGCCGGCTCTGAAGTAGCACTGAGTCTTTGAACAGTAGCAAGGGGTCAAAAGGGGGTTATTAGGCAGCTTCCGGGTAGCTCTACAGTCGGAGAGAGATGCTGGGTAGAAAGAAAGAATCAGATGAGTTCTAGTTCTAATCCAATTTTATGCTCGCGTTTCTCATACTCCTGATGAAACAGCTATTCACTATTCGAGAAAGTAGGTAGTAGTACATTGAACGAAATGCGTGGCAAACTGAATAATTATAACTAAACTATCTTTTGTTTCACTCAAGCTCAAGAGTTTTCATGAGTTCTGTTACAAGTATAAGTGAAAATATTTGTTACCCAAAGTATACTCGAGGTGTACAAAATGTTAAGAATTCATCAACTATAATCTCAAGATATATTTATGCAGAAAAGTAGATTCGTTCTTGCTTTGGAGTCGTACTTTGGTCAGTCGTGCTGTGACGCAAATATCGGGAGCATGCAAAGAGGAATGATCTTACTTGAATGTCGAGGAAAGTGTACCTTTTTGGTTCCGTGATCTGTAATTAGCAAGGTAAGCAGAGCATGCAAGCTGGGAAGTCAATTGCAGTTCTCTGAATCAGGTCTGTTAAGGGGGGTTGCATAAGCGAGAGGAATAACAAGCTACTCTCGACGCCCAAGGTAAAATGGTGAAGAGTACTGAAGCGTTTGGGACAAAAAGGCCTAAAATAATTGATAGCATATGCAATCTTTACCGAACGTGGGATAGTGCCCTTACAAGGTCTCAAGGCGTTTTCCTGTAAAAGGCACGTGACTGAGGAACCAGTGGCCGAACTATTTGGCCTCAGCTGCTAGAGCAACTGGAACAGAAGAGAACAACTGGTGAACAATTGCAATTAATGGGGTGATGTCACAGGAACTGCATAAGGAGTTCAATCATACTTTCGATCTCTCGCACCACAGATGATGACCGCAGGTAGTTCACAGGAGATCACGAATAATTGCACCAGCCATACTTGTAGATAACCTGAACTAGAGAAAAGACATTCAAAGTTGTAACAATGTATAATGAGTGTGATTATTGTCGTTCTTTTGTTTCACTTTCAACTGTTGAACATGTAGTTATCTCCTTTATTTTTTGATAAAATTTTTGAATTCAATTGAAGAACGCCTAGGACCAGCATATAACATGCTGGTATCACTGAATAGGGAATATCATGTAGAATGCGAAGACCGACTAATATACAAGGTGTTTTATTTGAAAAAATTACATAAACTCAAACTTGATTTGACGAAAATCCAAGTTGCATCTGAAGCACCTTGCATAAATATTTCCCAGACCATTACATGCTACTTTGGTGTTCTGCACCTCACTAAATAACTTTCAGATTTGTCATAACAGCTGTTTTATTCAGGGCCGGCTTCACTTCTTACAGAAAATGTAACTTGGCAATGGCGCATTGTGACAGAAAAAGTTCCATTCGAAAAAAATTATATCATTTGCTCTCTCGGAAAAATGCAACACCTTGTACATCTGAAAATGATTTCAAAATGTGAGCATTGTGATATCATGAAACTTTTATCTAAAACTTTCGTATCTTTATGTAATATTCATATATCGATAAAAAATTAAGTGAATATTTCAATTTATCATAACGCTAGCTATGAAACAATTATAGAAAAAAAAAATGGAAAAACAAACAGATTACTCGGTTCATTGAGGATTGGATTCCCCGAAACATTGCATAAATCTATGCAAGAAGTTGCTACAAATTAAAAGAAGAATCATCAAAATCTATTGATCAGTTACCAATATATGAGTATTTCGAAAATTACAAGATCGCAATTGTTTTCAGCGCATCAATTTTTCGGGTTGATTCCCCCACCACTGATTCCGAACACTCGGCCACAACCCGGCCTTCGAACAACATTTTTGAATCAGCCACGCTGATGATTTCCGAATTTTTTGCACTGCAAGTTTAACTCTTCCTGTTTGAGAAGGTGCTTATTTATATTCTAAATAGTTATAAATTGGTAGCTATTTTTGAAAAAAAATCTTAGCTCTCCCTGGTTTCGAAAACCTTTTTTTTCTCAGAGTAAGTTTATAAATGCCACTTTTTCAATGTCATTGATACTATCATTCTATACGCAAAAGTAGCGAAGATATATATTTGTTAATAAGGTAAATATAACAGTACTTTCGCAATGAGATTCAGCGGTGGTAAAAACAACACTTTTTATCTATATCGACTCAGTTTTACAGAACAACTCTTTTTCTTCCTCGAGGTATTCATAATCTCATTATATCATCGTTATTGCATGTATGATGATGTTGCAAAAAAGAAGTTTTTATAAACAATTGAAATTTTGGAAAAATTATTCCACGAATCGATCTGAAAATTTCACCATACTTCAACTAGCTCAAAACCAATCAATCCACGTTATAACAATCTCCTGATGCATCGGACACTGACCTGGCCTCCGAACATCTTGATTTTCCCACCGAGTATAACTTTGTGTCCCTGATAAACAAATACACCAGGATTCAAGGAAATTCTCGTAGCTGTCTTGATCACATATTTTTCTCTACGGAAACTGTAAGTATTTAGGATTCTTGTGCTGGTATAGTTTTTGACACAGATCACAGAGCTTCTATTGCATTTTACCTTTTGACTTGTCTAGTCCAATCGGAAACCAAACCAAACATGTATTTAAAAATATAAACTGTAAAAAATTATCTGAGCTTATCCAAGTTCACGATTGGAGTTTTTTCTATCAAGAAAATGATTCAAACATCAAAACTAAACATCTAGTAGATACACTCAGCCAATTAATTGAAAACAATACGCGTCATGAAATCAAGCGAAAAGAGTGGATCACTCGAGGAATATTAAATTCAATCAACCAAAGAAATAAGTTACATGCTGATCATGAAAAAATCCTAAAAACAAAGAGAAGAAAGAGGCTTATCTTACGTATATGAAAATCACGGATAGAGTGATCAAAAGCGCAAAGATAAATTCTTACAAAAAGAAAATTACTGAAAACCAAAAAAATTCCAAACAATTATGGCAAGTGCTAAATGACATACATGGAAAACAGAGGAGTAATGATATTTCAGAAATATTTACCGATACAGGTATGAACTTAACAGACGTAAAAAAAAATGACCAACGGATTCAATAATTTTTTCACTGGTATTGGTGAAAACCTTGCCAACAAAATAGTTAAACCTGTTAGCCCGTCTCCAGTAAACACCAAACTCAAAAATTTTTTTCTGAGTCAAGTTGAAGAGAAAGATGTAATAGAGGAAATAAGAGAACTGAAGAACAAAAAAGTCCTGGAGTGGATGGAATACAAGCTGAAACAGTGAAAGCAATCAGTATTGTCATTGCACCACTAATCACTCACCTCATAAACAATATTTTTGAAAAAGGAGAATGCCCATTAGAGTTCAAAAAAGCTATCATTATACCCATATACAAAAATGGAGAACAAAAAAATCTTACTAATTAAAGACCTATTTCTTTAATTAATACTTTCGCAAATTTTTTGGAAAAACTATTGAAAATCCAAATTGAATCTTTTTTTCATGAATATAATTTCATAAGTTCTGGCCAGTTTGGATTCGAGAAGGGCGTATCAACTACGGACGCAATCGCTGCTTTGACAAGTATGGTATATAAAGAAATTGATAAAACAACACTCTTTGTGTATTCCTGGACCTGACCAAGGCTTTTGACACTGTATCTCATACGCAGTTGCTGGAGGCCTTGGACGGTGCAGGAATACGCGGAACGCCACTAAAATTACTTGAGAGTTACTTGAAAAATAGAACACAAGCAGTGAAAATACAAAATGAATTTAGCGACTGGAAAAAGGTGAAGTTTGGTGTACCGCAGGGGACAGTGCTGGGGCCACTTTTGTTTTCCTCGTATGTTAATAACCTTCTCTTATTGCACACTATGGGTAAAATTATTAGTTTTGCTGACGATACAGCCATAATCTACTCGGACAGTACTTGGACAACTCTAAAATATAAAGTAGAAAAAGAACTGAAAAAAATTACTGAATGGTTTTCACACAAACAATTGACTATTAACTACAATAAAACATTTTTTCTCCCCTTTACAAGTTACAGAAACAAACTTCCAACATTCCAGAGCTTACAAATCACCAGTGGAAATAGCGAATATGAAGTTAGAGGTAAAAGCAATTGTAAATACTTAGGTGTCACTATAGACTCTCAGTTACATTGGGATGCTCATATAAACAATATTGCAAAAATACTAAGACCCTTGATGTATAAATTCGGGTATATATTAAATATAAATATTTCAAATGTATCTTTTCAAAAAATATTTTAGTACGCCTTTGTGGAGAGTCGGCTTCAATATGGAATATTAGCATGGGGTAGAACAACTAAAAATCGCCTAAAGAAACTGGATGTCATACAAAAGAGAATTATTAAATAAATAATTAAAAGAAAATCAAGTTTTCTTCTGATATACTGTTCCAAGAAACCAAAATCCTCGATATTAGGCAGATTTATGTTTATAATCTTCTTATATTCACATATAAAAACCGACAAACTCTCCTCGAAAAGGTGGACCACACATATTGTACTCGCAGTAAACAACGTCAAGCAGTTAAAGCTCCACGTACCCAAAAATCCATTGGCCAACGTATATACAATTACCTATATAGTAAAGTATATAATTCACTTCCTGATACATACAAAACGTATATTCTCACCTTACACTCATTGCCGCTCATTGGGAAACTGATTGAAAGCTATCTGAAGTGTACCGCAAGAGAGGATATTCATAGTCTAATTGATTGATATTAATGCTAAGAAAACCCCTCTGATGTTCATTTATATATCTTAGCTGACTCATTGTTTTTGTTCTGTACATCTTTACTTGTTCATACATTTGTTATCTCTTTCTTGAATATTTTATATTATAATCAAGCAATTCAAATGATAATCATGAGCAATTTACCAATTTTAATCTAACTGTAAATCCTTCTGATATTATTTTCCAACCGTTATATATTTCACCACATTCGATGCGATGGTTTGTGTTTCATTTATTATTGTATTTTTGTTTTTTTTCACATACCCACTCACCTAAATGTATAGTAGTTTCCACAATAAATTGTATTGACTGAAGGATTATAATAAAACCAATGAGACCCTTAAGTTGTAAAATCCGAGATGCACATCATAAATGTAAAAGGACCGGATTCAGGTAATTTTGTTTCTCAGAGAGGGATTGTAGAGGATTACAGCTCACACTTCTTGTTCATTTTAGTCTTTGTATTTCATTGTAAGTGTTCACTTGTGTTACGGCGTGCAATAATTTTATAACATTTATTTGTTATTACAGACATTAATACCAAAGATTTTATACCCCAACGTACAGAATAGGCAGTATATGGCGTCCGTGGATAAAAAGTAAAAGCTTCTTCCAGTGGTTCGTTAAAGAAGAATCACTTATCTTGTGACGCGAAAATCATTATAAAAATGTGTATAGTTCCTTACTTCAACAAGGATATAACGCGGGTGCTGCAGCAAAAGTAACCAGTAATTTGACGAAGGTGCCTCTTACTTCAGTTAGACGAATTGTTGAATATTCCATGGAATCAAGAAAAAAGCGTAAAGATTCCGGTGTCACAAAAAGTCTAGACGACTGGGAAAAAGATTTGATAAGGCGAAAAATCTACACTATGTACGATGAGCAGCGTGTCCCTACAATCAAAAGTCTGAAACAGCGGCTCACCAATGACGAAACTCACATCAACTGTGGCCTCACTACTCTTTGGCGAGCTCTGTCTGCAATGGGCTTTAAATATAACAAAATTGACAAGTGACAAGTTATAATGGAATCCACACGTTCAATAAACTGGCGTCCTGAATATATAACGTCAAAAAGAAAATACCGGTCTGAAAATCGGCCAATACTCTACCTCGACGAGACGTGGTTTGACACGTCAATAAGAAAATACCGGTCTGAAAATTGGCCAATACTCTACCTCGACGAGACGTGGTTTGACACGCATGACACCCCTTCCAAAGGATGGTCTGATTCCTCTGATAAGTGTAAAACAAAAGCAATATCAAATAAAGGGAAGAGAATCACAATATTACACGCAGGATCAGAAAATGGTTATATCCCAAAAGCTATGTGGCTTTCTGCCAAAAATATTAAGGACTCTTGTGTTGATTATCACAGCACTGAACTAAATATAGAAAAGAATTGTAATATTTAAATGAATTACTTGTATATCTCCTACATTATGCAAAATTCAAATTTCTTAAGTTCGACCCTGTAGCACATTTGCATCTTTTACCAGATGATATACTACACAATGGGATTAAATCGGGTACCTAGTTTATTGCAGTTAATAAGCCAATACCATTTACTGTGAAAAATACTATATATACCATCATTTAAACCCTACTTCATATTTTCTACTGCCAATATTTTTATTTTCGTGTATACTGTAACACTTAATTAAGACGCTTATCTGCCCATGCGCAACCCCTTTAGGGTTTTAAATGGGCTTCTATTGTTTGTTCTGCGTATAACAGGTTTATATAATCTACTATTGTTTTACTCTAATTTTTCATTGAATAAACGTTATTATTATTTATTCATTGCAATCGTACTAATGTACCTAATAATGTGCGAATTTCATTTTTTTTACAATTTCCTTAGCAACAAATCGACTTCAGAAACATCATTTTGAAGGTTTTTCATAATGATGCGATCTTTTGGATAGTTTGATAAAATGTTTTCCTCTTCACACGCAAACAAAAATACGGCAAAGAATGCGTTTTTGGCATTTCGATTATTTATAACTAATTTACTATCACTAATCCTATGCATAAAATTCATATAGGTTAACTGTCCCCTCTGGTCTGATGAGGCATATGGTGAAGTAACGAACGTCGATTGATAGTGACAATAATGCATCTCTTTTTCACTACTGGTTGCAAACTTGCGATATTTGCATTTGAGATTATTCTACCACACAACCCGACGCCGCCATCTGTTTTGAAATTTAGAAATGATCCGAAGTTTTAGAAATCGATTACACACACGAGGTGAAGTTACAAAACTCTGTTGGAGCGTAGAATCATGTTTTTCTGCAAATATTTATTTACGGGCCTCGGAATTTTTTGACATTACCATCGGTTTTGAATATATTCAATGTGGCCTGTTTACTTTGGTTTGTTCAGTTGTCACTCTGACTATTGGGAAATAATCATCAGTCAAGGCTGAGAACTGGATGAATACTCACTTTTATCTATATATAATACCTATTTCAAAAGATAAACAAATCTTGTTTTTATGAAGGAGAAAGATATTTTTTAGACAATTTTTTTCTCATGCCTACTTGTACCTACTTCAGATTATCTTGGTATTTCGAAGATTTGTTTATATCATATCTCAAGATGAATAACGCAAGTGGATTAAACATGAATGTACATCTGTGATAACAGAAGTAGTGCGAAATTCTTAGAGAAAATATTCATTGAATGACTTATTGCCACATTCTTCGCTGTCTCATCAGAAGTATTGAAGAATAATACTTTGCTAATATGTTTGAGAAATATATAATCGTTTTTCTGATGGGGTCGGTTTTCATTAATGTTTGTGCTTCTTCGAATGAGCAAGGTAAGATGTTTGCATTGTGAATGAAAGATGAATCAATTGATAAACCGTTCAATGGTTTCATTTAAAATAAAGATGATACGTGTAATGAACCCTGAAAATAATTCAGTAGGTCCTAGGTACCAGTCATCACACCACTCTCATCTTCATCAATATAGGATATTAATCAAATGAAATCGTCGGGCACCTACCAAGTATGTACCCAGGACCCACAGAATTATTTTTCAGCTTTCAGTACACATTATTATCACTTTCATTTTAAATGAAACCATTTGAGTTGAAAACATTTTATTACTGAATTTATGTTTTCCCAAGTACATTTTCTACATCACTATTGTCTTCATTTTCGAAGAAATCGTTCAATGTCAACATTTTCTGAACTCAATTTTTCAGTTCTCGACTCTGTTATTCCCATATGTAGGTATAGACTCTCAACCTCTATGACTCTATCATGCGCCATGCAGTGTTGGACTTTGCTCTTTCATTTGGTAACAGTTACCCATATCGAAATAAATATTTGAATAGAAACAATTGTAAATCTGGCGCTTTTGTCGTAGCGAACAGTGTTAGTCGAAGAAATACAATACAGCAAAACAAAAATAACAAAATTTGCACTAGCAATGTCATCAAAAGTTAAAAACATATTTCTCATAGACCTTCGGAAATGAACTGGAAAGTGAAATTGATCTGAAATTATTAAAGTCCATTTTATTCCCACTCTTATGAATTGGAATTGGATTTTACACACTTTGAGGAATTCTGAAAAAAATCCTTCTTCTAGAGAGCAATTTATCAGATAGGTGAGGGGTTCAACTATGAATTGTATTGTTACGATATATCCTTGGGTTCGTCAATTAAAACACTAAAAAACACTAAACTTCTGAAATCACTTTTCTGCAGTGCCTGAGCGATCCTGATTGGCGGATGTCTGGATTTCAATCTGGTTAGGCAGGCAGTAGGTATATAGTCATGGATGGCCAACTCTGGGTTATCCATTTATTTCTTGTATTCTCATAGAACAGCCTCTCTTCGGCGGATATGTGGCGGCATGATGTGACTGAGAGTTGGGAACCAGTAGGTTGGAGTAGATTTTACAGCATTATCAAAATGACAGATCCATCCGTCGTCAAAAATCTTCTCCATACAGTCCCAGAGATCCAAAACACAACAAAGTTCTCCAAAAAACTTTCCTTCCCCAGATTGAAAGGTGTTACGGACAAATGACATTGAATATGGCGTGGAATGTTTCCAGAAATGAAGAGAATACTGGTCCACATTGAAAAGTTGGAGGGGGTCCAAGGAATACCACACCCCATGAAGTATTATTTTCCTGAGCATATTTCTGCAACCCATTTCACTTCATGCGATGGAGTCCCTACTTCGCAAATTTTATTCTAGTTCGCTCTTATTTTGTACACTCAGTCATACTTTTGATTTCGAACTTGTAATAGGGTTTTTGAAATGAATTACATTTTTTGGAAACGGATTTCCTGAAAAACTACCCATAACTGACGCAGTCGGTAGGGTCGCGAAATAATCTGTGATAGATCCTCGCCATTTTTGAACGTTTATTCGCGATCCTGCAAAAGATTAATGTCAGATTCCTCTGTTCCTTCACCTACTGTTCCAAGTGCAGAGTTAGTGTTGAGTAGACCCATTTCTAATCAGCAATCAAATTACCAAACGACGGTATGAAGAATATATCGAGTATAAATGATATTAATGATAATTCAATGGCGATAGCGAGACCAACTTTTGACATGAAAAATCAATGTATCATTCCTGAATTCGACAGAAATCCCAACTGTCTTCATGAGTGTCTGAAAATTTCTGTAATTATACTCAACCACTACTTTGCTGCCATACCAGCAAACATCAACTGCTTATAACGAGCTACTATTTTTAGGTGTAATCGGAAAGCTAACAAAAAGGCCAATCTGTTTATGGATGCAGCAGCATCAAATACTTCCTCATTCAACATTTCGGGGATCAATCTAACACAACAGCCAAACGAGACACCTATAATGTTTTATGAAAAATGCATAGGCCTTTTAACTGCGATCTCCAACTACATCAAAATTCACAATGATATTGACGCAGTAAAATTGAGCAAAAATGAATTCTTCGGGTAGCAAGCGCAATCTACTTTTCTATATGGTTTAAATGAACTTCTGGACTCAACAATAAGAACAATGCGATGCAATATATTCGAGAGGAAGACAACATTCGTTATCTGCAAAAAAAACATTCATCGGGTATTTTTTCAACCGTTAGGAGACCACTACCTCCTCAACGATATTCAACAATGAATGGCAACCCCACCGCACTATTAACAAATGCAACGGCCTATGGGCTTTCCCAACATATATTGGGAAAGCCGCCATTTCCAACTGGATCTGTCAATTTACCACCTCGAGAAAATCCACCACCACTACGTTCCCCTATGAACCAGCAAGTTTTTGGAAAACCACAAAATGTCTGGACTCCGAAAAATAATGCAGAACCCTCGAATCAGCCGAGTCCAACTCCTATGAGCATTTCTACACCAACAAAGTCAGATTCGATCATAAAATTCTCGCCCAAATTTCATTTCCGAGGAATTTTTAAACATTTGACATTAACAAAAACCCTATCATAACCAAGAAATGTCTGAATATCATCATGGATATTATGCTGAAGATTGCCCAACAGCCGAGGACGACAATCAAATGTCCGAAACGTAGTTGAACTCCATAGTTCTGCTGAGAAGAAAGAATTGTCCTGTATAAGTATCGAAGATCCAACTCTGAAAATTTTAATTGATACTGGTTTCATGAAATCTTTCCTCAATCGAGACATCGCATTCAAATTTTTCAAGCGCATAATGCACGAAACTTGTGTAGTCACTTAAATTTTTCAAAATCATTCTCATGACTACTGTGCCAGAATTCCCAGTTTGTTTTTTGATAGTGGTTCCTACTTGAACTTTTATTTATTAAAATTTCACAAATATTTTGATGGGCTCAATGGATTAGATAATCTCAAATTACTACAAGCACAATTAAATTTCAACACTCCCACACTGAATAACACATATATGTAACTTCACTAATTATTTACCATGAAAAAAGTAAACATCAGCTCCATCCTGTTCAACTTGAACCTCACACAATTACACGAGCCAGATAACCGACAGCACAACGCCAAGGAACTATCATATTACCACAACAAAAGTGTCGCGTTTCCGCTCAACTTTTCTTTGTATAGCTTGTTGTAGTAATGTGCACATATATAATTATCAATTCATTCATAATTTCAAGAATCAGTATATTCACCAATATTTGGCTCAACGCGTACAAATGACCTCTTTTGCGAGTGTTTTACGGCGTTGTAGTGTAAGATCTTGATGGCACGACCCGAGTAATCAGTATCAACCACCACTCCATTTTTCTCCCCTGAGTTTGACCGAGTCTGAAATTTCGAAAAATATCAACAACAGCATGCAATAAATTAGCTTGGGCAGAATTTATCAACGATACAGATTGTGAACTCAATATGGCACTGATCGACTCAATAAAATCAGCTGACTTTGACCTAGGACAATTCCATCTATTCACTGCAGATATTCCGTCCAATACTCTTCAATATTCGAAAATAGAAAAATTTTGCAAACAATATTCTGACATTTCGTACATCACAGATACACTTCTTACTTTCACAAATCAAGTGAAACATCGAATTAGGACGAAAAATGAAATTCCTGTCTCCACTAAATTATAAAGATAAAACACATTCACAAACCAGAAGAGGGAAGACAGGTGAAATCCATGTTAGATCAGGGTTTCATGAGACTAGCGAGTCATCTTGGACTTCATCAATCTGGGTCGTTCTGGAAAAGCAGACTCTTCAGGAAAAATGGAGTGGAGGATCGTTTATCAATCGATAACGCTGAAGAAAACCCTGACCGTCCTCAAACCCCCAAAGAACCATCTTCGATAGATGCGGATGACGAGGATTCAGACAATCCAAAACAACCCAAAAATGAAAGAAGCAACAATGCCGTTAACACAACTCCAGAGGAACCTACCCTAGTGAATCCTATATCAGAAAAATCTTTGAATTACTATTATAATCAGATAAAACTGGTTATATTACCTCTATTCACTCAATAAACAGGCAGAAACCTATCGACGTACTCAATGAACATTTCGACAGTCGAGACCTCTTCGATATCGATATCGAAAAGATAATATTGACCAATTATATGCAGCAATATCGAAAAAGAACTAACGTGGTCTACCGGAGAATAAATGAAAATGCTATGAAACTGAAGGAAAGGACCATCATAAAAAGAATATAAAACATACTCCGAAACGCGGCAAAATGGTTTTAACGGAAGAAGGCAGGATCCAGACTAGTACCCATGATATTTTACCCTTACCTAGAAAAACTTGCCAACTCCAATCAAGCCTTCCAATGTTAGTTGAAAACTGTACTCCAAAAATTCAACTCATTTTTTCCGCACCATAGGAACAGGAGAGGCTCAAATAACGGTATTGGCATCATCATCAAATCGATATCTGGAAATTTAGAACAAGAAGATGCTGAACGATACGACATGGTCATAGCACCATTCCAAAAGAGAAAACAATATTCCCCGGCGAATAAATCATTATAATTCTCTGACAACGACTCATAGACAATCTCAATTAAACAATTTCACTTATCAAGCTCAATGTACATATAATTTCCAAAGAAACCGACAGAATCAACACAGAAGTCAATACACTCGTAATCGATTTCAACCATTTCATGAGAATTCAAAATATTTTGAATCAGCTGAGTTTATCGATGCAAATAACATCAGAACTACTCACCGACCTCGAAAATGCAGTTGTACTTGCAAAAACTAATACCTTGTATATCAATATTACACGACCATCCGAAATGAACATGATAATGAAGAGGATGACCCGACAGCATACACAGCTTCTTTTCAATAATCCAGAAGACTTTCGAAAATACTATGATTTGATTACTGTAGATGCCTACTATTTCAACGAAATAATTGTTTTTGTTCTGCACTTTTCTCTCCTTCACCCGAAACAATTCACACATTACCATCTCTTTCCGATCCCTACGAGCAATTTTACCACCATTATTCCATCATCTTCCTATCTGACATTGAAAACTGGACTTCACCACTTTTCACAAGGGCCGTGCAGGAGGATCGACGAAATACTCTGATACGAGACAATCTTCGAAGCGACTCCCAGTTCCGAAATTGCATTTCTGAATTCCTTCACCTATCCGCAGCCGAAGCCAATGCAAAACAATTTCGATATCGATTGATAGTATATTGGTCGAAGAAATTACATCAGCACACGCTACATCACCATTTTTCCAATGCCAACGAAACTATCCCCAATACTGGTGCTACAGGCAACCTACCTCACAGAATTGCCTCCTGAGTCCGAGTTCAGAACACCACTTGCCAATTAGATGAATTCCTAAGAATTCATATTCGATCAGCTTGTGACTTTGCCAAAAACTAAGAATATTTCGATACCGTCCGAGAAGAAGATGCCACCAATCCACTAGGAAAAAACACCACTAGACGAATTTGAGATCAAAGCATACTCCAATCCTTGAATGTCGAAGATATCCCAGCTGATACCACCCACTTTTGGACTAGCCCAATATTCACCAACGCTGCAGTTGCCTTTGGAATGTTTATATTAAAATTCCATCGGAATGTACTGTCAAAAAAAATCTCAGACTTCACCTATACTATCTACAAGGACTCAAGTTTTCGTCAAACAAAACTCCTTCAGAGAATGGAGAAGTTACAGCTTGATCCACGACTGGTCAGTGACATTGGACACCGAAAAAGAGCGATGAACTCCTTACTTTGCAAATTTAATTCTAGTTGTCTTTTCTTGTGTTCAATCAGCCTGACTTCTGAATGATTTAAAAAAATGTATTCTTCGAAACCACCCACAACTAGCTTAAGGTTCAGAAACAACAAAGGCATGATTGTTTCTCAAAAATAGATACCAGCTTCTTTCCATGAGCAAAAACATATCTTTGTTTCGGACCACTCTTTCAACAACTCTGAAATAATTTTCAAACTTTCCAGAGACCATCTCACTTTTGAAAATGTCTGTGGAAATATCATCTCCTGAGCAATGATTTACAAATATTTGATGTCTGGAATAAACAATTAACATAATAACATTGTTATACATAATTCGTCAACGAATTCATATTAGCTTGAAGTAATCCCCTTCAATGATTAGCTTCACAGATTCAGGACGATTTTCAAAAATAAATTTTCTGAGCAGATTGCGGTCACAACGGTAGCGATGTGAACATCGTTGATTCCCAGAGGTCATATATATAATTCGTCATTTCATTCATTGGAGAACACAAAATGGCCCTGTTACCATGACTAGGACCGGTTTACGTTATAAGAAAAATCTACTTTTTAAAGTTTGGATAAGTCTCCCGTATTATGATTGTTCCTCGAGACAATGGAGGGGTAGGATTATAAGAAAAAGCGGTGCTGCTAGCTCCTGATAAGCCTTATGAGTTGCTGCCTAGAGATAAGCAACACCTTTGCACCCAGTTTTTTAAAACAAGCGACTTCTTGAAAAAAATCGAAGCTTTTCTGAAAGGTCATCATATCTTGTGTGAGAAAAACCATGGCTGTTTTTTCCAAACAGTGAAACCTAAAAAAAAATTCTTTGTTTTTTTTTGTTATAACGTTGACCACTCCTGACAACAGGGCTATTTAGAGTTCTCCTGTGAATGAGATTACGAATTATATATATGACCTTTGGGAGCCCTATCATTATAGGTTTAGTGTCGTGGTCTCTTAGACAATATGTCACTCTGATATTAGCCGTTGTTGGTGGACAAAACAAAGCCAATCTCACCGTACCTCTTCACTTATTCATGGATTACTTTCCCTACGACTCACATCCCTGAGCTATTTGTATAGAATTATTCGGTGGAATCAATTAATTTCCATTACGGGCTGAGTCACCTAGAGATTTGGGCCGTGGAGAAGTCTCTCCCTTCGTCTTATAGTACGACCGATCCTGATCTTATTGACTTCATCTCACCTCAAGAACGGGACAGCTGCAATACGTCAATGATAAAGAAATCAGAGCCATGCCCCACTGCCAGCTAAATAGAAATAATCACAGAGGGGCGAAGTCGAAATATACCACGCTACGTTATCACAATGTTCGTTTTTTATGGTCTATCACCTGAAGAACTTTCCTCGCATGACATCTTCAATAATGAATATGTCTTATAATAACGTCGAAAACACATTATCATCTATTTTGTTTTTCTCACTCTCACTTCATAACCACTAAACCTGAAACTCCCAACAAGTCTCAATTATGTTGTCACTTATTCGAGCTCATTAATAATCATACTCATAATCATACAAAGCAATTAATTTCAAATGTTTAATTTTCCTTCAATTTCACTCATGACTTGTATTTATCCATTTTTCCGACGTTATGAAGAGAAATTGTTTATTAACTAGGTTATTTCATGATAAATGTTCAATTTGAATGATTCAAATTAATTGACATAATATGAACGCCACGACTCAACAACAAAACGTGGCAATTGGCAAATACGAACTCTTGGTTGATACCTTGCTTTCCTGGACACTGTTCCATATCTGTGATTTAGATACTTCTTCCTCGAGAGCCATTGCCATCACTAGTAATTCTTTCCGAAGGATACAAGATATCCGGTGAGATGAATATGTTGAAAGCGAGGAGTATACAGAAAATATCCTGTTGCATCATCTACAAATGGAAAAAACTTAATAACTGCGCTGATCCATTGACAAAAAAAAATCGGCTGAATCTTCAATTATAATTGAACATAGTTCTTATACTGCTCGTACCTTCACTAGTGATTGAGTCTTGTACTCACCTCAGCAGTCACTTTAACACCAAAGTTACCCATCTCAACAGTCACTTATATTTATCTTTCGAACCTTATCCACAGCAGTTACTTTTTTCAATCTTCTGTTATTCTTTCTTAGGTCCTGAAATGCATATCTGTCTGAGAGATAGAAAAGATACAAATTTTCCATGATGTGGAAAAGGGTGCTATTAATAAGACGCGCTGATTAGTTTCGGTGGGAAAAAGATGTATTGGCACTAGACTCTCATTCGCCGAGCCGAAGTTGGTCCATTTTTTGGATGAGCGGTTTCCACACATTTCGGATTTCCACGATAGGATGACTGAATGATTTGTTGTCGAGAATGAAGGCAGCTTCATCTTGAACCAGTGCTTCTTCCTGTGGTCTCATCTCCAATCCTTTTAATGCAGTGCTGGTCAGTTCAATGGTCTCATGGGGAATCCAGAGGAAGTGACAATGTGTGAACAAGAAAAAAAGCAACGAGGAACCACGAGATTGGGAATAGCGAAGCACAAATGGACAAATCAATACAGCATCGAATGGTCTGAAGCTGAGGTTATAAACAGAAGGGAGCATTGGTTCGAAAAGAATTCAAATGAGATTGCCCATATTCTCAACAACGATGCATTCGCAGCTATCCCACCGTAAAAAGCCGGAATGTGAGAAAGCCACTCATTCAAAAGGTAGATCAACTTTGGCTCGATGATACGAGAATCTCGAGCGAATACATTCTTTTCCTGCTGAAATTGATCAGCGCTGCTCATTATTAGCACCCCCTTTCCCATCATGGAGAATCATTATTAGCACCCTCCTTCACCACCAAGGGGAATTCTGGTCTTAATAACGACCATACTTTGAAATGCTGTCAGTCATCACATCACCCAAAGACGATTGTGGCTACCAGCGATTGAAACGTTCTTAATAATACAGCGAATTTGGAACTAGGTTTCACATTTGTTAATATTGATTCATATTTCTTCATTTGAATTTGTTTGATATTACTACTTCCTATTACTTCGTTGTTTTTTTTCACCTTATTGAGATATTTTTTCATGCCTATTTTGCTTTTCGATTAACATCTGCCAATTCATTTGCAGAGTTTGAGAGTTATACATTCAATTGCTTCACCATGTATTTCAATTTCATTTTTCGTGATTTATTGCTCTGATTGACTTTTTTCCATATTATAAGTTTTCTTGTAATAGGTTTCAATAGAGTTAATTTTATAGACAATCCGAACCAATACCACTCAACAAGGAACATTGTCAAACACATTCAAACAAACCTGTCTTCAAGACTTTGTAATGGAACGTGTAGGTCATTGGACTACAATGCCAAAATTGATGGTATCCTAGTTTTTTCGGATATCAAGTTCTGAAACGATATATCTGTCTCTATTATTGAACGATTTTTTCTCATCCTAAGAGAATTATTTCCGAACTGCGAAATACGAATATCTTTGATCAATATCAACAGAAGTGACATAGGAACTTTATTATTTATAGATACCAATCAACAATTTGAAGTCGATAGACCTCTTTGGGAAAGAATATTTAGACGGATCCAGCTGAAAGAAGCCTATTTATCGAATTTAAATGACGTTTCTCTTGATATAAATCAGACTTGTACGGTATGCAATTTATTACTTGATACATTGATCATGGAGAGAAGAAATCAAATGACTAATGTACAAATGGTGGCACAAGTGGCCTATTTTTGCAGTTTGATGAATATCGAGGATGAAAGAGTTTGTGATGGCATTATCAATTTGAATGCGGTGAGTAAAACGTATCTGTAATTTTTGTTTTATATGGATGAAAATTTAAATGATTCACGATATGATGAGTTAGTGTGTATGATATCGTTTCGTCACATTTCATTTTTTCCTGCTTGGCTTCAAGAGAATAATTCTTCATTCTTTGATGAGATTTTGATGGCGAGTTTTATGATTTATGAATGAAATGATAATAAACTCATGATGAGAATCTGAAATTGCAGATAATCACCTCGAAAAAAGCATTTTCCTTTCCTTTTTTTTCAATATTTTTTATGCTCTGATGATAATAATGATAATGGTAATATCATTAATAATAAGAGCAAACAATGCGTATTCCCAAGATTGGTGATTTGGTGGTGTTGACAGGCATTTTAAGCATTCCAATTGTTGATATGGTTTGTTATGCCGATGACACTGATTTCTTAATTACTGAGACTAGCATTGATCAGACAATGGCTACGGCTGAAGACGTATACACCCGGTGTTTATCATGGCCAGAAAAAATTGTCATTAATTTGAATAGAGAGAAAACGGTATCAATTATATCCAATCGAGGCCACAATCAGACCATATGTGATAATAACGCAAAGAATTCAACTTTCAAGACGGTATCAATATCTCGGAAGTTATCTTTGATCGAAGGTTGAGCTGGGAAACACACATACAAAATCTCTGTAGTAAATTGAGATCAGCCTGTTATGCCTTGAGGTCATTGAAGGAGCACTGCAGTCAAAAAATACTCTTTAGTCTGTGGTACATGAACTTTCACTGTCGAATTCGATGTCATAATGAATTGGGGAGCTGGCACAAATTGTACAAGAGTATCGATCTTCCGAAAATCCACGCTGGGAATCTTCTGTAATATTCCTTGGGGACGTTTATGCAGGGAGTCATATAAAAATAGTAAAATTTTTACTGTAGTTGATACATATACGAAATAAACCGCTATGTGCGTAAGAATCTGTCATTGTTTAGCTGCAACAGATCGAAGCATAATTACTCTACCAGATTTAAGAATAATTTACTTCCGGCTAAGCACTCGACCAAGTTTTACCAAAGGAACTTGTATTACAAAATCTGCAGAATATATAATAATTTACATGAAGATGTGCAAAGTGCGCCGAATATTTCCATTGTCAAAAATAGGCTGAAAGGGTTCTTGACCCAAAAGAACTTCTTCACACTTGACGAATTATTTTCTTAAGATGGTGTTGAGACCAATCTGTGTTCAGTTGTTTACATTTGTGGTTCGTCTTGATTCGTGTTTCATTCACAGTTCACTATATTTCTCGTTTTGTATGTTACTGTGATCCTTGTACTGGCGCTCTCGGAAGTTTGTTATGGATATCATTATAATGGTTTTGCTAGCTCATTGTTGATCAGAGTATATCATTATTGGAATGATTCATACAGTTGACGGACGAACATATGTTCAAAAAGCATCGAAGAATGTGGTCTCTGGCTGCGAGATGAACCATGGGAAAAAAGAACTTTTATATTTCGTACAGAAAAATATCTATTAAAATTGTAGCAGAGCGCTTTCGACTCAAAAGTTATCATCTCAGTGCTTACCTGAAAATGAGTGAATGATGGGTGATTAGAAAAAAAACCCTTTTGAAGATATTTGAGCTTATGAAATTTGAAAAGATATATTACTGCCTGTCGCAGATAGTTCATTTTCTGAATTTGTTAAAAATATTTTGTACGCATTGTAGTTCTTCGAACGAAACTGTTAAATTATTGTCAATGATAAGTCAATAATTTTATTGAACTTTCCTATTGAATATACTTTGAGTCCGTTTACTACTTGTATCGTTCCCGATCCGTATTCCTTTCTACATACGACGTATTCAGTCATCGGGTAGGTGAACTTCGAATATTTAACATTTGGCGATCGTGACAGGACTCGACTATGGACAAGGTAGTGAAGGTACTAGCAGTACAGGGAAGATCGTTCCACCAGATTTTCAATGATATTATGAACTTGCTTGACCAAGAAAACACTGACAAGATTGCCATATTCAGCAAAATCAATACCCTGGAGCAGAAAATCCAGGTCTTGATGGATTTGCAGAGACAAATGGTAGATTTTACATCAGACGACGAAGATGCTTCGAACAAAGAAATATCTACGGCTGGTGAATACTCTAATACTAAGTAGTTTAAAATCAAACTTCTAGCTAATAATCTTACAAACAAGAATATAATTGCCGACTCCCTTTTTCAATGCTCTAATGAAACGAGGGAAAAAGCTCGAACTACCGAAAAGTGAATTTAGGAGGACAACTTTCGATATCTAATCCAAGCATCGATTTCCAATTCGAGGCCCCGGGGGGGGGGGCGCGGGCCGCGCCCGCCCCCCCCCCGCCCCCCCCGCCGCCCCGCCCGGCCCCCCCCCCCCCCCGCCCCCCCCCCCCGATCCGTGAGAAAAGAGGACACAAAAAGAAATTGCAGAATTTGACATGTCTCGATTCTTGAAAAGCATCGTTAGGCACGAAGATGGCAGATGCGAAGTTTGTTTATCGTGGATCGAAGATTACCCTCCTTCACCTAGTAATTATGAATCAGCCAGAAAACGATTAGGAACTTGATTCAGATAGTTTGCGCGATCAATATGACCAGGTTTTCACAGAATGAAGAGGTACCCGAGTCGGATTTACAACATCGTCACTTGGTAAAAGAAAACAGCGCGACCACAAAAATCTGACGTGTTTTTGATGCCTCTTCTCGACAGAAAAATCAGCCATACTCAAACCACTGCCTAGAAAAGGGCAATAATCCCATTGAATTAATACCGTTACTGTTGATGAGATTTTGGTTTTCACGATTTGGACTCATAGCTGACATCAAAACATTTTCTTGAATCCCAAAGGAAGATATTTTTTGCGTTTCTTTTGGCTTGATGATACAGGAATGCTGAAAATATATCAACATACTAGGGTTGTATTCGGGGTTTCCTGTAGCCGAAAAAATTCCGAAAATGGTGACATAATAACTGAAGAGTTTTTATGTAGATAATTGATTTGTCAGTTTAGATACCAGAGAAGAAATCCAGAATTATACTTCGGTTGGTCCCATCCGAATAGATCACATTGTAGTAGTACCTCTATGACTGAAATGCGCAAGTTGAAAGAAAGAATGTTTCACGATGCCCCTATCTCACGAGTCCTCACCCGAATATCCGTCAATATACTTCTTGCGCTGAATTTGATAAGTTCGAAAGTGTGAATTAGTTTAAATAAGTGAATTGAAGAAAATTTTCCATATGTACTATGAGAAAAAAAACAAACGATGCTCAGTGAAAACTCGTTTAGTAAGTAAGATTGTTTTTAATGGTTTTTGTCATGTTTTAGAAAAACCAACGGAATGAGTGGACATATAATTGGAAATAGATGAGAATGACAATGATTTCTGATCATTGATCATCGGCAGGGGCAATCTACTTTGTAGATCAACATACGGCTGAACTTTATTCATCATCCTAGACCGTTTTCTGCCCTGCATACTTTTTGAGTTGTGCCAGCCGAGTGTCTCGCGCCCAAAGACAATTTCTCTTTGGTTGGCCGTCGTCAGATTTGACATCGGAATTTTCCGCCACCAACAGTGAATCTCTCCGTAGTGATAACGCTGTTACTACTATACTGGAAGATGATCCGACTGAAGCGAAGTTTTACAAAGTGATATCCAGGATGATTTCGCACTGCAGTGGTGTACCTATCTGACACAAGCACAAGAGAACGACAACGAGGAACCTAAAAACACTCGAGGACAAACTCTGTTCTTACTCGTCGTAAGTGAGTTTGTTTTTCATATCTTGTCACGTTGTAGAACGGAACCAAAGACGTGAGTGGAGGTATAATTGGAAACAGCTGAGACTGACAATGATTTCTGATCATTGATCATCGGCAGGGGCAATCTACTTTGTAGATCATTCTACGGCTGACCTTCAATCATCATACGCCGTTTTTTTGTCCCTCACACTTCCTGAGCTGTGCTCGCCGAGTGTCTCGCGCACGAAAACAATTTTTTTTTGTTGGCGCAGGTTCCAGGCCATTACACTACCTCATATCCACCCCAACTGAATCCGGTAGTTCAGACCTTTTTTCTCGGCATCTGAATTATTGAGGTTTTCTACTGGACCCTCAAATTTTGTTGGGCAAAGGTTTCTCAGCCCTCAGTACAGCTATGCCTCATGACTGATCGATATGCTGAAGCATTCAAGACTACTTTGTCTGACAAAGCCGGGTGCTGATAAAGCTTTATGCAACCTTCCTTCCTCGATTTCGAAACACAGGAGATTTCTGCTTGCACTAGACCTGAAGGTACAACCTTTCCCTTCAGACACCTCGAGGGCACTGCTCATCGAAGTCAATGGCAGTCTTAGAAAAATCAACAGAGGGGGGACACCTCAAGCAGACAAAACAGAGGATGGTGAGAGCGGTTCACGACGTACAACAACGAATGGACGAAATAACATATTTGAACTTATACGCTGGTCGCATTAAATATTTGACAGCACGTGGCAATCTATAACAAACAACTCCAACATTTTGGAATGGGTTCAGAGATATGAAATCCATTTTTATACTCTACCTTATGAAGAACTGGCACCTGAACCCCGACAATTCCACCCAGCCGGCTAAACCTATGTTGTGAGTGTTTAGCTATATTACTGGAATTTGACTACAATGTCAAGAACAATTTTTGGTTCAGCTATTTTCTCAGGCTTGAGTCTTACTGATAGCTATAGATTTCATTTGAATCTGAAACATTTGCATGAATTCATCACAGCCCCTCACTTGGACCTGTGAAAAATCTGATGTCTGAAAATTGTTTTTTAACGTCAGTGGATTCGACAGATGCCGATAAACATAAGAAGTATTTGCGATTTCAATCTAGACACAACATTTTTGAATTTAAATTTTTTGTGTTTTGGCTCATCTTTGCACCTTATATATTTACAAAAATCTCAGAAACGGTTATACATTTTTTGAGTTCAAGAATTTTTTGTATCTGTAGCTATTTAGACGACATCTTTTTCAATTAGTAGTACCAAGATGGAGTGTTCAGGAAACATCCAACAAATTTGAGGTATCTTGGTAATCATTACGATTCAATATTAATGTAAAACAAATTCATTTGACACTTGATTTCGGTTTGCCTTGTGGTTGAATATGAGTGGCCGTCTACAAAATTATTTGAGGGGCACCGATATATAACTTTGCAGACGGATCGAGGAGATTTTGACAATGTAAATTTCCACCGAGTTACAGTGACTTTTCATGTTAGGCAACTAGAAGGTAAAACAAGGCCTGAATTTTCCAGAATATTACATGCAATAACGAGAAAGCCAAAGGTTTCAGTGAAGCAGGCCAAACTTCACATTGATGTCCAAAACCTTCAGACAGTTCTCCTCAATTTGTCACATTTTGTCGCATAGAGACAACAACACCGTCAACCGGATGTCTGGAATGAAGCACCCAAACCTCAATGGACTGGCTGGTGATATTCGGAAGTGGTGTGAAGAATTAAGCATAATGATATTCAGGAACTTGAGTTTTCTGGTGAAGAATATATATGTATATGTGTGCATGTGTGTATATATGTGTATATATGTGTTTATATATATATATATATATATATATATATATATATATATATATATATATATATATATATATATATATATATATAAACTTATCAACTAGTGATGTTCGTCTCATGAATAAATTTGAAATATGAGTTTATAGCAGATCAAAGTCCATGATGTGTCACCTTCGGAATGCAATATCGAGAATACGCCTTCCAAGAGCGGGCCAAAAATTTCGATAACCTGAAGTTGATCTGTTTACTAACTACTCTAGCACATAGGGTAAAACATTTTCATCTTTACAGCCAAACCCCATAAGTTATGCAACTGATGCATTACATTAACTTGGTCTTACACAAACATTTGTGTTTTCCCAATCATCACCACTTCCAAATTTTCCTAGAATATTGAAAATGATCGAAGGGGACAAAGTAACACGTTTTGTGTTTCTGTTATCGCAGTCCCAAACTTGGTTTCCACAAATTGATATCAATTTTGAATTCCATTTTATTGTATTTTGAACCACAATATATAATTTGTTCAGTTTCGTTTAAGCACCTACATCCACTGTGGTGCCATCTTTCCCTGGGTGAACCGATTTTGTCTCGCATCCATTTTCCAGGAGAAAAACTGAGGGGTGAACCTTCAGCGATTCTGATGGCATCACTGAATGCAAATACGATGAAACCATACAATTTATTTTCGTCTCATTGGTGTATATTTGTGAAGGAGATGTGGGTAAGGTAGATCGCCCATGGGTGCAGCTAGGTATAAATTATAGTACTAGAAAATTACATAGATCAGCTTGAAATCTGATATCTCATGCATGTAACTATGATACAATGTAAATGTTTTAGAGGGATATTTTCAAAATACGATCCACTTTTTTCCCGATATGAGAAAATCTGGGACCCTTACCAAGTGTTGACCAAATTAGAAAAATCGGAAAACCTCATTTTGAAAAATATATCACAAACTTATTGTTATGGTTGCTCTAAAGCTTGCTAAAGCGTAAAAATATGATTCAAAATCAGAATGAGTAGCATTTTTATTGTATGATCAGTACAAAAAAAATTAAATAAAATAAAAATAAAATAAAAATCGTTTAACGGTTGACGAGTGTCGCCCTTCAGAGGTCGAATCTTCCGCAGAAAATGTATTGACGAGGCCTTTTGCCTCTTGGCGTGTGAGTCACAGCACGGAAGCTCGATGGGAAGTTGAACCCGAGTCTTCCGCTTGAGGGGCAGACGTGCTTGTCTCTTCACTGCCTAGAACCAAATTATCCACAGACCAAGAGAGCAACAAATACAAACATGTATTTTTTTTTCACCATTTTTCACGGTGAAACGTGAATTGTGTATGACATCCACGATCATCAATTAAAAAACCGCACACATTCAATAAGGTTTTTTTTCTCATTTTTACTTATAAAAATCCTCATCACCCAGCTACACCTCAGCACAAGACATGCTGCCACTTCTGCGGCCGACCAAATCGATATGAGCACGGACACCATACGATCAAATGAAGGCTGGTCCGAAAAATAAAATACTTTTGGTAAATTCTACATAGACCAGTAATTACAAATGGTACATTTGCGGATTACCTCCGCAATTTCATTAAACGAGTGTAAGTTTTCTGATTATTTGAGTTTTGCAACATTATATTGTATTAGCATTCAAATACTGTCTGTATCACATTCTCAGTTTATAGTGGTGAATCAAATGACATAAACAGTTCATTTAGACTACTTCATTAGTATGAGATCAGTCTGAATAAAATTTTGATCGCCTATTAATAATTCTTTAAACATCTACAATGTGATCTATTCGGGTGGGACCAACCGAAGTATAATTGAGGATTGAACGACTTACCTGAAGGAAGTTCAATCCAAATTATACGAGGTTGGTCACATCCGAATAGAGAGACACCCACCCATCTCAAAGAAGAAAAAAAAATCCAATATATAATTTTTCCTGTCATCCCGACCCAAAAAGGCGATATCATCGCAAGGTATATTGACGGATATTCGGGTGAGGACTCGTGAGATAGGGGCATCGTGAATCATTCTTTCTTTCAACTTGCGCATTTCAGTCATAGAGGTACTACTACAATGTGATCTATTCGGATGTGACCAACCTCGTATAATTTGGATTGAACTTCCTTCAGGTAAGTCGTTTAATCCTCAATTTCATTGAGGTTTCCATAAGGCTCTTTGCTAATGCCAAGTTTGATCTGAGAGGCTGGGAGCATTCTGCTTTTCATGTTTCTTCAAATGATGACAACAGCTCTTCTTATTTTTTGGGACTTTCTTGGAGTGGAAACTCTGATACATAGCAGTTGACTCCACAATGGTTTCGAGATGTTCATACTGAAATGATAACAAAACGGGTGATTTTGTAGATAACTAAACGAATATTTGATCCCATCGGATTTTCATGTCCTGTTTCCCTTCATCCCAAGATATAATTGCAGAAGTCATGGGAATTGGACACAGGATGGTATACTGAGGTACAAAAGGTGATAAAGGAAGATTTTTTGAAATGGTTTGAAGAAATTCCAATTCTTTTCGACCTAAAAGTACCCAGATGATTTGATTCCATTGAAGGAAAGGACCACTGCAGTTTGCATGTTTTCTGTGATGGAAGCCAACTTGCCTACGCTACAGCCATATTAATGAGATCTGAAATATGCAATAGCATGAATGTACAACTCATACAAGCCGAAAGAAGAGTCTCTCCTTTCAAACGAATGACCATTCCCAGATTAGAATTACTAGCAGCTTTTTGATGAAGATTTGTCCTCTGAGGAAGTGCAGTCTGCTGAAAAATGTATAATGAGATTTGTGCAATATAAAGCTTTCAATGGACTTGACGATTCTCAGTTGAAAAGTTTCTGTTTCTTCACCGACGCAGATGGCATTGTAAGGATTAGAACCAAGATTTACGAAAGAACTGAATATTCTGATTTCCGTTTTCCTATCGTTCTGCCTTCTAAGCATCCTGTTGTAAGCTAATCTATGAAACTCACTTGGAGTCATTACATGTCGGAGTTCAGGGATTATTGATTATTATGCGTGAGAGATACTGGATGATGAATTTGCTGTTGTATGCAGGTGATCTTGTTATTATAAGCCACTCCCAAATAGACTCACAGCGCAAACTGACAATCTTATTACAATATGCCCATGAAAATGATCTAACGGTAAACACTGAAAAACCAAAAATCATTGTCTTCAGGAGAGGTGGATGGCCGCTAACAAAAATTTCAGTTTTCGTTACCTGATTGAACCTATTGAGGTTGTTAATAAATTCAAATACCGGGGAGTGGTGTTCTTTTCGTCCTCCCATTTTCTCGAAATAATAATTATAATGTTTATTCATAGTAAAATACAGAAGAAGGAAGTCGTAACATTTGAGAGTGAATAAACAGTTGAGTCACAGAAGCAACAGAATTCGCTTGTACGTGACGATGTTAAGACTATACATAAAAATATAATTCCTAAACTAAAGTTACATAAAATTTGGTAGCATCAAATATGTGAATTGAAATTTAAGTTAAAATCTGGTACTTTGTCAAAATAAGTGAACGAGTTATTTTCGGTAGTTTGGTCATTATTAGGATTAGGTCGTATTAAGTGAAGTGTTTTCATTTCTATTCGATATTGTCATATTGTGTGTGTCATTTTTTTCCCGCAGTCTGTGAAAGATAAAGGTATTCAAATATTATTCCTCTGGTTGACAATATCAGGAAAGAAGCTTCTGCAAGTACTGAAAATCCATGCTTTGATTCTACAAGTGAATAGTTTCTGGGTGACTACACTCTTAAACATTTCGGACCCAAATATGTACAGTTCCTCTGCCCCATTGTTTTCTCACTTCTGGGCATCAAATTATTGTTTTCTTTATGTTCTCTTGTTGGGTAATTGTGTGACTTTTGTACTTTTTTTATGTCACCTTTGTGAACATTAACTATGATTTTCAAGCAATAGAGTTGTCGAATGTCAAACACTTTCGATACCATAAATAAACTATCACTAGGATATTTGATGTTTTTTTCGTGGATTATTTTCAGTACCTATTTCTGTAGAATATTTGAATTTTGTAAATAACAATAATAAACCCTGCCCCATTCTATTATTCCATAGGAGAGTTGAGATTGTATGAGGGCAAAATATAATATTTTCAGGTGTTTTATATCGAGATATTCTTTCAAAAGTTCTAGAGAGTGGGCCACGGATTTTACGAGTGATGTTTTTCACCTGCAAATCCCATTTAGAATGTCTATCTATAGCTATTCTAAGGTATTTCATTGAGGTTGCCTCTTGGATAATGGTATTTCCATCGATCATCAAAGGACCCAGATTCGGGAGGTTACTGGCATATGACATGAAAGGTAGCTATCTAGTTTTATCACACTTTAGCGTGAGTTCATTGTCTCGAAACCAGTTTACCACAGAAATGAATTCGTTTGTAGCAAGGTTCTTCAGTTAATTCCAGGAATTAGCTCGATACAGTATAGCCGTGTCGCCCGCAAAGCTTATTATCTCTCCTTTGATGATCTTGCTAAGCAAGCCATTCAAATATATGTTGAAGAGAGGCGGTCCAAGGACTGTCCCTTGCGGTACTCCGTAGGTCACTGTCCCAGGAGAACTCTCCTGTTTACCTATTCTGACTACTTGTTGTCTATTTGTTAAAAAAGTTTCGGAAAGCTGATGACATTTCCCTCGTATTCCATATCGGTGTAGTTTCTGCAAAAGTTTATCATGATATCATGACAAACAGTATCAAACGCCTAAGAGAGATCTACAAAAATACACAAGGTGGGTTTTTTCTGGTATACTGACTCATAAATGTTCGTTGTTAATTTCCTTATAGCATCTTCAGTCGATATATATATATATATATATATATATATATATATATATATATATATTATATATATATATATATATATATATTATATATATATATATATATATTATAATTCAGACATTATCCCATCTCTTTCATACTGTGTCGGGGCCTCAGAAAAAATTCAGGTCGCCTTCTTCAAGAGGCTGCTTTACTTAGCTAAAAATACTCCCGATCGTATTGTTAGATTGGAATGCTCCTCAACAAAATTGAGTCTCATAGTATTGAAGTCTGCCCTTTCATGGTTGACCAAACTGAAAGCTATGAATGATTTCCGCCTCCCAAAAATTTGTTTTCTACGTCTTGTTCAACCCAACATGACAGAGTCTAAATTTAACTGGGTGAAACAAATTGGTGATCACTTCTCTATTCTTGATAGACAAGATTTATCACATGATCTTCTCACAAATGATTTTAAGAAGCTATCTCCCATTATTATAACCTCCTATCAATCCCTCTTATTTCGTGAGGATGAGAATAGACTATCTCACTCCGTATATCCCTGCTTGTATAAGCTCTTTGCCAGTGAAAATGGACTATTCTATCTCAAATTATCCGTTTCAATCTCGTCCATCCGATTAATTGCACAATTGAGAACATGTGATAAATACAATCTAAAATTATCAGCTAATGGCTCCACTCACGTGATAAAAATGGATCAAACCGGTTCTATCTGGAATCTGGATACGAATGAAACAATCCCGCATTTATTCTTCGACTGTCCTATTTATGAAGGACTCCACAGACCACGAGCATGAAGGATCTTATGGAATCCCTCAATACTAGCACCCCGGAGACATTACAGAAGGTAGCACATTTCCTAGCAGATCTACTGAAGCTTTGGAATTATGAGTTTTTGTTATCATAAATTTCGGAACATTCCAACATATATGTATATATATATATATATATATATATATATATATATATATGTAATAAATTTTTTGGGGTTGCAGTCAGTTGTGTTGGGCTATATCACAAAGAAAACTCTTTGTTATTCGTCAAGCTTTCGGCAATCTTTATTGCCTTCCTCAGGACGTCTATAATACATAACACTTTAACATATGATAATATATCAGGAATGGTTACTTACTAACGTGAGATTGAATAATATGAAAGAGACAAAAATTGTACATGAAAATATGAAGGTGACGTTCAAATGAATTTAGACATATGATATAATTTCACTTCTAGATTACGGCGGAAAAGTCGAAATAGAGGGTGATTTTTTCTTATCCTTTTCATACTTAATCAAAAAGGTGTAAATTTTGCTAAGACCATTTAAATCTGTTTTCTTGTTCATGGAATGGTCATTATTATTTATATGTATCATTTCTAAAAATACACGCTTAGAAAGATTTATTTCACTATCCAAAATTTCAGCTTGTCCGTAATTCATACGGTGATCTCTGTTATTGACATGTTCTGATAAAGCACAAGAATTTACATTTCTTCTACAGTCACTTTTATGAGAGATGATACGACTGTTGAGTGTTCTATATAGCCCAACACAACTGACTGCAACCCCAAAAAATTAATTACATATTCATTAATCAGTCACGAATTACTTTCCTATATATATATATATATATATATATATATATATATATATATATATATATATATATATATATATATATATATATATATATATATATATATATATTGATAAAGGGTACCTTGTCACCTCAAAAAACGGAAACTCAAACAGCGTTGTATAACCACAACTAGCTCGGGTGTGGGTAAGGGACACTCACCCTTAGCAGATGCAAATTAATTTCTACTAAAAGCAAGTGTGACCTCCAGAGAAATTTACACTATGATCCCTTTTTGAAACAAACCTAGGACGCCAAACTTCCTGAAAGAGAAGTATGTGCTGCTGAAGGAAAAATCAATTCAATTTTAACAAACTTCCTTTCCTTTATTCAGGTGAATTTTTACAATTCAAATTGTTAAGTAATATTGAGTTTTGAGTAATATTAGCAAGTTAATTAATGAGAATTTAAAAATGACACAATGGTCTATCCTTCTGACCGTTCTGTTGACTTTTTTTGGAATGGCCACTTACGCTCCTCCTTGACTGGTGAAGTGGACTCTACTTGAGACAACTACCTCTTTTGCCTTTAGTTGTTGGCTGGCAACAGGTATCGAAGGTTCTGGTAGGCTCAAAGCGGCTACCCCTTTCTGCCACTAGTTGTTGGCTAACCTGGTTAATCCTTGGCAGCAGGTATTCGGCTATTGTCTGCTTCGATGACAGTTCAGGAGTCCACTCACTTCAATGGTAGGAAGCTAGTAGGTGGTTGGTGTTGGTCCTCTTCAACGGTCGGTGGTTTTACATGTAAGATGGGGGACAAGGTATTAGACCAAAGTAATAAAAATATGTGTCACTGAGACTACAACTTGTTGGATTAAAAAAAAATGTTTCAATAATTATTTCTAAACTATAGACTATTTGGATCCAAATTTACAGTCTCAGGAAATTAGTAAATTCACTCGAATAAGTGAAAGTTCTCTCATAAAAAAAATATGAAATCTGAATATCTCCAGGAAAGAGAATTGAATAAAAAAAATGACAATATCAGTTGAAGAAATATTGAGAAAAATACTCAGTTTAATCAATATAAATTGAACTAGGTAAATTGATTAAATTGATCGAAATAAGTAGATATAATGAGAAATCGATAGAAACAAGGAAATCAATAACGCTGGATTCTCATGTAACGCAATACTTCGAAACAGGTCCGTAGGTATACAAAAAGAATAAATAATTGTTCAATGAGTATTCAAAATGATGAAAACCGTTACCTGTCAGCCCAGTATCACTAAGTAACCCTTCAACTCTTCAAATTTGGCCAAGCCCAAACTTCACAAAGAAGTTAGTGAGTTGAATGGTACAAATTATAAACCGTGACTGAAAGGACTGGTCTCTCTATGTTACCCAAGGTATATGAAATCAACACTCAAGACAGTGACTGAAACTAAGATTCAAAAGAATCTGTGACAGTTTGGTAAGTAGTGATAGTTAAATTTAAATTGAATTGAATGATAGCAAACTACTTACCAAACGTCAGAGGTCCTTGCTCCACAGGGTTTTGTTTTTCAAAAGGAATCTGAGCAGTATTCTTCTGGAACTGAGATGAATTGACCCTGATTAACTTCTGGTCTCCTGATGAGATTGGTACTTGCCGGCAACGGAAAAATAAGCCAGAAATCCGTGGTTTCACTGAAAAACGTTTAAACGAAAGTACTCGTTCTCCCTCAAGTGAATATATTTCAATTCGGTTGAAAATAACCTCACTTTTCCACATAAAAATGAAATATTTTATCTCAATTCCGGAAATATTGGGTTCAGTAAGTCGAAATAATACTGATTAATAATAAAGGTTGTCAAAAGCTCGTGGATTGCAATGATATTCAAAGTTCGGAAAACCCTTCGATGTTCCAGGCACCGTCTCTCGAAAAACACCACTCTTTACGGTTTAATCAAAAATATAACGATACTTGGGAGATATTAATTCATTGAAAAATTATTAAATAGGTAAGATGATAAAATATTTGAAGATGATTCAAATTATTCAAAATAACTATCACCTGTTTCGAAGTCACACTATCACGACACCTGAGAATCAGATACGATACGCGCTATCGATCACCGATAATCAATCAATAATCTAAGAAGGGATATCAAGAAGGGCAGAATCACCTCCGATTGCACATATATGCCTTTTTTAGCGCACGCGTGATTCGTATCTTGAAGGGTTGACAGAACAACTCAGATGTGTTGAGTGCGTCTACCACCACGATGGAAAAGGTGATTAGCAGCGCTTGAAGAGGTGTTTTGAATAGAAAATGTAACGGAAATTTTATTTTCGTTACACTCCACCTCTTCCCGGTAAGAAAAAGTCAAAAACCTGAGGTTTTTGAGTTTTTCCACTAGTTTCCACCAGATGACAAAGTTCCGAAACATTCAGAGATATCAGATATTATAAAAAGATAAAATACTTCAATGGATATGAGAGATACAGATTCATAGGTAAAACAGTCAACGCTCGGTTAAACTGGTGTCTGTGGATTGTTGCTGGCCTCCTGTCCCTGAAGCGAAAGCTAAGAGTGATCATTCAACACCGAACTCAGATCAGATGATCTTTTCGCTGCTAGATGAGAATGCTGCGCCATCGAAACATCTGATACCACTCGTCCCTGAGTTCAATGTTAAAGCACCACACCAACCATCACAGCAGTAACAGAAACCCCACAAGAATCCACGTGTGGAAACAAAAAAGGAAATGAAGTTAAGATAAATATTAGCAAAAGACAGAGATAGCCAATTGTCCACTTCAATTGGGGTGAGATATAGCTCTACCAGGCTGAAAGTGGCTAAACCACAAAACCCCTACACAAAAATTCAGAGATCCTCCTGAGTTTGATACCGCGAACAAGTCCTCAGTCTCGACGAATCCAAGGAGCTCAGGATCCCCCAGTAGTGCCGCACGACCGCTCTTAGGCGAGCTTCACACGTTGACCGGCCTAGACCTCCACGCTAGCGCACACGACACCCCCCAAGTTCACCCTTCCAAGGACTCTGCTCGACAAGTCAAGCTGCCGGACTGAACTATGCTCGCGCCCATCACACCAGGTCTCCTACAGACAAAAAAAATGGGGAAGGCATTGAAATGCATGACACCAAACCGCCTTAAGTCTTGGTACCTTAGCAGACACAACATTCAATACAAATGAATGGGAGGTTAAAAACCCAGATAGAAACCACCTCCAAGTTTGCTATCCAACTCACTCACACCTGATCCTTGTGGAGTGGACCCAACCCATCGAATCGATCCCGCTATCAAAATTCCAACCAAGACTACTAAGACATCGAATATGGTGACTACGTTGGCAAAACCAAACTCCCAACAGCGTGGAAGGTTTGCGTTATGACCACATCGATACCCCAGATGAATTAGCATGGAACCTCAACAGCCAAAACGACTCGCCAAGCCGAACCCACCACAAGATCGTCCAGCATCAAGGGAGCTGCCATCCCATAATCAACAAAACAATTAACCCCAAAAATACCCTAGAGAGAGAAGATAGGAAGTAAAGATAGAGATGAAAGATAAGGAAGAGATAAAGATGCAAGAAAGATAAAGATAAGAAATGTTCAGATATAATAAAAATATCAAGAGGACTCAACTTGACTGGTTTGCTTGAGAAAAACAGTTATTTTCAACCATCTACAGAAATCAATTCATCAAGATATAAGATAAATGCTCCACGATTTCGAAAAAAGTCATCGAACACAGAGCAGACAAAAATGACAACCGTAACTGTAATGCTAGATTCAATGAAAATGGAGGTCTGATTCTTGAACAACAGATTTTCCTTAAGGAGATATCGAAAGATATAAAGTTCAAAAACATCACTCCAATCACAAAATGCACAACTGAATGGTTTGTCACTTTTCTACTGTCTACAACTGTTGACTATCAGAAAAATGTAACAGGTTCCATAGGGAGATAGATACTAGATACATATCTGTGAAGATGGTAACGGATGAAACGTATAAAACACAGTCAGTCGATTTTCTCTCTCAATAAAAAGGTCAAATGATCACCATTGACTCTACCAAAGTACATTCAGAATGAAAGCACGAGTACAACTATCTCACAGGTAGCGGAACTGAAAATTCCTAGATACGACCACCACTGGTCAAAACATGCCACCTAGGCACAAAGATATGGAATATCAGATCCAAGAAAAAGATAAAGTATGAGATAGCTACTGCATGACTAACATCATCTGAATATTCTGAGGCAATCTTCAATGGCAAATAAATTACTAGATGTTATGTAATATCAATAGTGGCCAGTTGTAGGACTCTTACCTACCATCTGGTGTATGCTATGGTGGCAGAATTCTCAGGCCCCTGTCCACAGAGCCATAGTGAAGAGGAAGAAAAAAAAATAGAGAAGAATCTGTAGATAAAGAATTTTCATCATACAAAGAACCAGGTATTTGCTATCAGCATAACGCAGACAATGAATACTTTTAATATACCAGTTGATATAGGAGGGAAGTTAAAAAGTAATATATAACTCATTTGAAATCTATAACTATAAATTGTTAGGACAATTATTTCCTAACACAGGTAATAAGGTAAGATATACGCCTTCTAAAGGCAGATAGTTTGTAGCAGGCCATGCTACATTACAAGATAAGGGAAAGTTGAAGAGACAAACTTCAACTGTAGTTAAAACTATTTTCAACTACTAGATAATTCTACAGAGGCAAAGGCAACATCTGTAGAGAGATATAGATAATGAGTTATATGAGAGAATAAAGAAAAATGAATTAATATCCTCGGCCATCTTACTTCCTATGCAACCTCAGAATGGATAACAGAAAGGCAGGGGGAGAAACGCGAAAATATAAATAGTACCATAATGCATTCACAACTCCTACCTTCCCAAAAATTCACTGCCAAACTGAATGGAACATATACATAAGTGGCGAGATAAATATTCCAGGTGTAAGCTAATTTATTGGTATAGTATTCATGGTTCTAGGTTTTGGAAGGGAGATAAATAAGATATCGAAGATAATGTTCAAGATGATGAAAATTCGAAAAGTAAGATAAGAGAAGATACTAAGCAAAAAAATTAGAGGAAGTCACTTTAGGTCAGGTACATCAGTCTCAGAATCAGTCTCAGAATCAGAGTCGTTAAGCGTGGAAAAGTTCTCTTTCAGATCTTTGACATGCCAGCGGCCAAGATCATTACCATCCATGTCCTTCAACTGATAGACAAGATTAGAGATAACCTTGCTAACCATACACGGAATATACTTCGGAGCGAGCTTTGCAGAGTAATCGTTAGGAGCACTGGACTGAGTATAGTTTTTCTTCCAAAGTTTGTCCCCTACATGAAATTTCAAAGTTCTTTTTCTTAGATTATACTGTTTTACATTCCGGAGATAAGCTTGATGTAACTTTTTTCGAACATCTTCATAAAGTTTTGGAAGTTCCTGAATGTCAGTCAAACGTTGATTTTTTTCACCGATAGCTATGATGTTATTTGCATTTTCCGATATTTTTCCATAATAATCTCCAGTAAGAGGAACATTCCTTGCAAGATTTAAGAATGCTGGGGAATAACCATGACTCTCATGTTTAGCTAATCTTATAGCTTGAGCCACCTTGAAAATAGACTGATCCCAAACTTTATGATTTTCATGAATGTATGATCGAATAGCTGTAACGATAACTCTGTTCACTCTTTCAGTATGATTAACCTGAGGATGATATCTAGCATTATACCAAATCTTCTGTACTTTATACGACTCCATGAAATTCTTAAACTCTTTACTAGTAAACTGACTTCCATTGTCACAGGCAAATATTTGGGGAACACCCCAGATAAGAAAGACATTATTCTCAATAAATTTGATAATACCTTTGGAAGTAGCTTTTGCCATAGGATGTACTAGAACGAATTTAGTGAACCAATCCACAATAACTAAGACATACTGATTCTGATTCTTTGACCTAGGATAGGGACCTAATAAGTCTGCAGAGATAAGTTGGAAAGGAAAATTGATGTTCTTGTATGAACCCATTAGACCAGCTCTAGGTAGGTTAGCACTTTTACTGGCTGCACAAACATTGCAGCGACGAACATAACGATAAACATCTTTTCTGATATTGGGCCAATAATATAACTCTAAGATACGAGACAATGTTTTGAGTATCCCAAAATGACCAGCTGTTTCGTCATCATGATAAAATTTCAAAATTTCTGATCTATTTTCCGTAGGTACAACAATTTTCCAATCGGAGGTATTACTAATGATATTATGCTTAGGTAAAATATGTTTAAAAAGGACTCCATTTTCTACACAGAACGTAGGGTAAGATTCAGGATTTTTCTCGACTTCAGATAACATGTATTTATACCATTTGTCAGGTTTCAGGGAAGATATATCCAATACAGCACTTTCATTGATGGAACGTGACAAAGCATCAGCTACTACATTTTGAGAGCCTTTACGGTGAATAATTTTGAAATCAAATTGAGACAATTTCACAGCCCATCTGGCCAGACGACCAGAAGGATTCGACATATTATTAATCCAAACAAGTGAAGCGTGGTCAGATTCTACCACAAATCTTGTACCTTCGATGAAACTGCGAAATTTCTCAATGCCAAAAATGACAGCTAAGAGCTCCTTTTCGGTAGTAGTGTATTTTCTTTGTGCTTTATTTAATGCTTTGCTGGCATAAGCGACTGGATGTTCAATTCCATCACACTCCTGATATAATATACAGCCAACTCCAGTGTCAGAGGCATCACATTGCAGAACAAAAGGCTTAGAAAAGTCTGGACTCGCTAGAACCGGTGCAGTGGTCAAACGGATCTTTATTTGATTAAAGGCCTCTTCGGCTTGTTCAGTCCAAACGATACTTTGACCTTTTTTCCTGCCACACAAAAGATCTGAGATAGGAGTAGCAACAGCTGAAAAATCTTTTATGAACCTACGGTACCATCCAACTAGACCAAGTAAGCGTCTAACTTCTGTAGTGGTTTTAGGAGCAGGATAGTTCATGATAGCTGAAACCTTTTCAGGATCAGTTCTCAAACCTTCCTTGTCTACCACAAAACCCAAAAATACCAAAGAGTGACGACAAAATTCGCATTTTTCTAAGTTTATAGTTAGATTAGCTTCCTTCAGTCTACGGTAAACCTCTTTCAAGACTCGCATATGAGTCTCAAAGTCAGGACTGGTGACGATAATATCATCAAGATAAACAAAGCAATAGGGCTCCAAAGATGGTCCAATTACTCGATCCATCAAACGAGCCATTGTTTTTGGACTATTTGATAAACCAAACGGCATAACTTTAAACTCAAATAAACCACGCCCGTAGACTGCGAATGCTGTCTTTGGTCTTGAAGCTGGTTCCAATGGAATTTGGAAAAATGCCTGACGAAGATCGATTGAAGTCAGAAATTTTGAATCACGGAGTTTGTTTAAAATAGAGTCAATCAAAGGCATAGGATAAGAATCATTTACAGTGACTTCATTCAGTTTTCTTCCATCAAAACAGACCCTGTATTCACCTGAACGTTTCTCCACTAACCAGAGTGGACTACACCAAGGAGAGTTTGATGGTTGAATTAGATCTTGATCTAACATTTTATCAATTTCTTTGTTCAGATGAGATTGCATACTTGGACTTAGTGGATATTGTCTTTGACAGATAGGCTTTGTTTCAGTTGTAACAATTGAGTGAGTCAATAAATGAGTTCTACCTAATCTATTTTCTGGTGCAATATCATGAAAAAGATTGATAACTTTTTGTAATTCATCCTTTTGAGAGATGGACAAATCAGAAACAGACTGAATGTTGTTTACTGTGCAAATACTAGATACAGCGGTGTCATAAGTTAAATCCACAAAATTGACAAAAAGCTTAAAAAGTTTCAAAAAATCCATGCCTAAAATCAACTGATGTTTTACTGAAGGTATGATCAGGACTTTCATTTCTTTACACACATTATTAACAGTAATAGGAATAAATACATAGCCCAAGGAATCCTGCGGTCTTCCATCAGCAGTAGTAATACTCAAAACATTATCATATTTGATAGGTAAATTATATTTCCTTAATAAACTGAAACCAGATGAACCCAAAATGGTACCATTACTTCCAGTATCTATTAAAGCAGATATTTTCTCATCAAAGATATTAATATTCAGATAAGGACGGTTATCGTTTGCTTTCTTGATGAAAACTGGACTAAGAATAAGAGAGGACTTTCTATAGAAATTTTTAACCTGCAGTAACCACGTTTCCCATTCCCCTTCGGAAGTTTTTACTGTTTTTGGGCGGTTTTGTTGGAAGGTTTCTTGTTTTTGGTTAGTGGGACGCTTGTGTCTGGTCTTGAAGAACTGGCTACCGCATCCAGACCTGCAGAGCCATTTGACTCGTTTTTTGAAAGAGATGGATTACATTTCTCACATCTGAACTTAGTGACATTAGCTTTCCCACAACCAAAACAGAAAATCTTTCTTGGGCTTCGACACTCTGTATAACTGTGCCCTGGCCTTCGGCAGTTAAAACATCGAATACTAGAAATGGCAGAGACATTTTGACGAGGGGAATTGAGAAAATTGGAAGAATTGTTTCTATAAGAGGGATTTTTGCTTGTCAAAGATGCTGGACAACTCAAATCTGGTTCTAAAAGAGAGCGATCATACGTTGGGGGAGGTTTGTAACGTTCGGACCAAATTCGTGACTCTTCTAATTTCTTACACAAATCAGACAGTTCATCTAAGGTATTAATATCATTCAAAGCTAAGGAGGAAACATAAAATGGCAACAAGTTCCTACGAATTTTCTGAACCATGATCTTCTCATCAGGTTTTTCTTGTAGCCTGTTAAATAAACCTTCCATTGAAGAAATATACAGAGTAACCCTTTCATTGTTTCCCTGTGTTCTTTGATCAATTTCACGTTTCAAGTCCTCTTCGTAAGCATAGGGCAAAAAATCATTCTTCAACTTTTTGACAAGTTCATCCCAGTTATTAACTTTACTTCTATTATTATTGAACCATATCAAAGCAGGACCTTGAAATAAATCACAGGCTGACAAGAAAAGATCATTTTTTGAGACTCCCCTTGCTGTACTCAATAATTCAACTTTTTCTAAAAATGATTGAACTGATTCATGTTGACTCAGACCAGTGAAATGGATATTCCATTTATAAGGAGCCACAAATTTAGCCGAAGGTACAATGGGAACATTTGGAGAAGGAGAAGATGTTCCTATCGGATGAATATTTCCTAGAGAAACTACATTAGTTGTTTTAAGAGAAAAATCTCCCTCTAACTCCAATAAACGACATTTAAGTTTATTTCTTTCTGTTTTTTGAGTATCGTCCAAAATATTTAATCTTTGCAATCTTCCAGATAGATGTGTTAACCTTGAAGAGATTCTTCTGAAGGTTGGGTCGCTTTTAACACCAGAAAAGTCTTCAATTATTAAAGCTAAATCATTAATAGTTTCTTTCATTTCGGTAGTATCAACAATGAAATCATAGGGATTAGTACTTCCCTCAGCAAAACTACGATTTGACATTTCTTGGTTCAAAGCGCCCCTCAAAAGTTTTCTTTTTTGGTTAACGTCCCCTACAGGTTCAATATCTCTTATTTTGAGCTCGTAATTGATCTCATTTACTTTCAAATCGTTGACTTCCATGATCAATCAGAAAAAAAATTATCAAAGATATAAGTCAATAAAAAATAATCAAAGATATAAACTTGGAGTTATTCAGAAATTCAAATAATCAGACAGTAGGTAAATGATATTATTTCTAAATCAACAGAACTTTCAAACAGAGAAATTTTCATTCAACAGCACTTTAGCTGTTTCAAAAAACAATCACAGTGTTCTCTGAACGTCACAACTTCCAAAGAAATTTCTCAAAGTAAAAGTGGGCCCCACGTTGGGCGCCAATTAATTATAACCACAACTAGCTCGGGTGTGGGTAAGGGACACTCACCCTTAGCAGATGCAAATTAATTTCTACTAAAAGCAAGTGTGACCTCCAGAGAAATTTACACTATGATCCCTTTTTGAAACAAACCTAGGACGCCAAACTTCCTGAAAGAGAAGTATGTGCTGCTGAAGGAAAAATCAATTCAATTTTAACAAACTTCCTCATTTATTTAGGTGAATTTTTACAATTCAAATTGTTCAGTAATATTGAGTTTTGAGTAATATTAGCAAGTTAATTAATGAGAATTTAAAAATCACACAATGGTCTATCCTTCTGACTGCGTTCTGTTGACTTTTTTTGGAATGGCCACTTACGCTCCTCCTTGACTGGTGAAGTGGACTCTACTTGAGACAACTACCTCTTTTGCCTTTAGTTGTTGGCTGGCAACAGGTATCGAAGGTTCTGGTAGGCTCAAAGCGGCTACCCCTTTCTGCCACTAGTTGTTGGCTAACCTGGTTAATCCTTGGCAGCAGGTATTCGGCTATTGTCTGCTTCGATGACAGTTCAGGAGTCCACTCACTTCAATGGTAGGAAGCTAGTAGGTGGTTGGTGTTGGTCCTCTTCAACGGTCGGTGGTTTTACATGTAAGATGGGGGACAAGGTATTAGACCAAAGTAATAAAAATATGTGTCACTGAGACTACAACTTGTTGGATTAAAAAAAAATGTTTCAATAATTATTTCTAAACTATAGACTATTTGGATCCAAATTTACAGTCTCAGGAAATAAGTAAATTCACTCGAATAAGTGAAAGTTCTCTCATAAAAAAAAATATGAAATCTGAATATCTCCAGGAAAGAGAATTGAATAAAAAAAATGACAATATCAGTTGAAGAAATATTGAGAAAAATACTCAGTTTAATCAATATAAATTGAACTAGGTAAATTGATTAAATTGATCGAAATAAGTAGATATAATGAGAAATCGATAGAAACAAGGAAATCAATAACGCTGGATTCTCATGTAACGCAATACTTCGAAACAGGTCCGTAGGTATACAAAAAGAATAAATAATTGTTCAATGAGTATTCAAAATGATGAAAACCGTTACCTGTCAGCCCAGTATCACTAAGTAACCCTTCAACTCTTCAAATTTGGCCAAGCCCAAACTTCACAAAGAAGTTAGTGAGTTGAATGGTACAAATTATAAACCGTGACTGAAAGGACTAGTCTCTCTATGTTACCCAAGGTATATGAAATCAACACTCAAGACAGTGACTGAAACTAAGATTCAAAAGAATCTGTGACAGTTTGGTAAGTAGTGATAGTTAAATTTAAATTGAAATGAATGATAGCAAACTACTTACCAAACGTCAGAGGTCCTTGCTCCACAGGGTTTAGTTTTTCAAAAGGAATATGAGCAGTATTCTTCTGGAACTGAGATGAATTGACCCTGATTAACTTCTGGTCTCCTGATGAGATTGGTACTTGCCGGCAACGGAAAAATAAGCCAGAAATCCGTGGTTTCACTGAAAAACGTTTAAACGAAAGTACTCGTTCTCCCTCAAGTGTATATATTTCAATTCGGTTGAAAATAACCTCACTTTTCCACATAAAAATGAAATATTTTATCTCAATTCCGGAAATATTGGGTTCAGTAAGTCGAAATAATACTGATTAATAATAAAGGTTGTCAAAAGCTCGTGGATTGCAATGATATTCAAAGTTCGGAAAACCCTTCGATGTTCCAGGCACCGTCTCTCGAAAAACACCACTCTTTACGGTTCAATCAAAAATATAACGATACCTGGGAGATATTAATTCATTGAAAAATTATTAAATAGGTAAGATGATAAAATATTTGAAGATGATTCAAATTATTCAAAATAACTATCACCTGTTTCGAAGTCACACTATCACGACACCTGAGAATCAGATACGATACGCGCTATCGATCACCGATAATCAATCAATAATCTAAAAGGGATATCAAGAAGGGCAGAATCACCTCCGATTGCACATATATGCCTTTTTTAGCGCACGCGTGATTCGTATCTTGAAGGGTTGACAGAACAACTCAGATGTGTTGAGTGCGTCTACCACCACGATGGAAAAGGTGATTAGCAGCGCTTGAAGAGGTGTTTTGAATAGAAAATGTAACGGAAATTTTATTTTCGTTACAGTTGTCACCTCATATATAACGTTGTCACCTCCGATTTCGGAGGTGACAACGTTTCTGCTTGTTTTTTGGCCAGATAGGTTCTACAGGTTCCAAGGATCATCATATCAAAAATTTGTCCGGAGGTCACTAGGACCCCTTTTTACCCACTCAAAAAGTTTTTAGTTCAACCGTATATCACTGGCGCTAGCGTCGCATACATTTAAGGTTACATATTTGACGCTGTCACCTCTGTTAATCAGCGGGTATGCTGTCACCTCCGAAAATGGCAACATTGCATTTTCTTGGTTCCAGGTCGAAAGTTCTCTCGCGAGAATATTTTCAATGCAGGAAACATCAACACCGTTTCACCATAAATAGAGATGACAGCACCAAAATACGGATGAGTAAATTCCACGACCATAATGCTTTCTTGACTTGCTTTTTTTGACGTATTTCTCGGTTCATCGGTTTCTCTCTCTACCTACCTGTTACCTGGGAAATATTGCAAGTAACATTTGACCCACTTTTAGTTTTCCTATTGACTTGAAATTTGTCAAGTGTTCATAATTCTGGTGTCAATTCATTACGCCATATTTCTCCAAAAGTATCCTCTGATATTTAATCACCATGTTTTTATTACATATAATTATTCGAGTGGAATTTTGTGATCGATTTCAAACTTCCCGATGAGCTAGATACTAGAAATTTGGCCAATAGCTCAGAAGTGGCTGACAATGCATAACGAAATTTGTATCTGGGTAAAAAGAAATTGTTACTCTATGATAGCGACCGATTTTCGTGAATATGGTTCGATTCTATTCAAAATTTGTGTGTGGGGGCTTTCGGGGTCGGGGACTACGAATGTTTTGTTTTAATTCATGAATTCAAGACGGCTGACGAATTTTGTGATTATTGTTCGATTCCATTCAGAATTGGTATGTGGGAGTTTTTGGGGTAAGCTCTAATCATTGCAAGATTTCGTAGACCCGACACAAGACTGAAAAGCAGAAAATAATTATCATTTACTAGATATTTTTCAATATACCATGTTTTTAAGACGGACTGAAAAGTATTAATGACTTTTTTCAATTCCCATACAGATTCCTTCAACAAAAAACGTGGGGTGCCTGCAATGTATAATACAACAAGCGCATGCACCCTCACGTTTTCCATTTAAGGAATCTTTATACAGATATATATCTTTATGGGGCTACGGAAAATATTTTATTTTCTTCAGTCCGTTTTTGAAATGGTGAACGTATGAAAAATATTTATAATTCAAAATTAATTTCAAAAGAAGTTTCATGAATTGTATCATGTCCGATTTTGTTTCGGTTTCCAGAGCCGGTGATTATATTAATGATTTTCTTTTCATCATATTCATTGCAACGCTTGCCTTTCCGTTCCGTTTCAATTTTGAATCGAATCGAACCATAATTACGGAACTCGTTCGCCATCTTGGATCTGCCATCTTGATGAAAATGGCTCGGTGTACTTCAAAAATCCTCAAAATCTGTCGAACGTATTCCGTAAACATTTGACTGTTTCAGTGATCTCATAATCATTTTCGACAAAGGTTGGTTGGTTGGGTAATAAGATCAATTTTTATAAAAAAATCACTTGTTTACTTGCTGACGTTTCGAGTTCAATAAGTTTTATCCAGGTTCTGTAACAATGAATTTCTATAAATATACCTTCCACAATTAAAGTTTCAATTTAACGAATAAATGATGAATTCTCAATGAAAATACTCACCGAAAAAGTTTTTTTTTTCGTTCTTACCTCATGAACATTTCAAAAACAAACGGACATATCACTCATATACATAATTGAAAATAAAAAAAACCTCAACAACAATTTTTTTTTAGAGACAAACAACCAACATAAACGACATGAAACAAATGAATGGCTTCATCTATCCGATAACGCTGAATTATTCATTCATAGAAAATTCATCTGAAAAACTTGGAATGCTACTCAGTAACGAACAAATGAAAGTGGCTTTCTCAAATGAAAATTCAGTTGGAAAAAAAAAACACAAATCAAAATATTAAACACCACAAGACATACAATCCAACATCATATACAAATTGAATTGTGGAAGCTGTCCAGATACCGTCCTGTTTGACCTGTTGGTCAAACAGGACGGTATCTTGAAATACGAATTTCAAAACAAATGTGACACTTTAAGAAAATGAATATGAAAAACCGCACAGCCCTCATAGAATATAAGGGCAGCATAGACACATGATTGATTTTGATCATCCAACTATTCTAGATGTTCAACCATATCCTCGAACTCTCAAACACGATAGTGTCAACACTAGAAGGGATGTCGATGGCCTGAATACCGCACATTTCAACTTGATCAGTGAAATACCTGAATAATTCCCCCCCATTTTTAGTCCCATTCTTTCTGTCATTGATAAAAACAAACACCACGTTATAGGAATCATACATGAAGTTATTCGTTTGTTTCATGTTGTTTATGTTGGTTGTTTGTCTATAAAAATTTTGTTGTTGCAATGTTTTTTTTATCATGTGTCTGATATGTATGATGATTTTCAATATAGTTATAAGTTAAACAAGAAAAAACTTTTTTTTCTGCGAGTAATTTGATTAGATGAGATCCGTGCAAAAAATACTGAATTTGTTATAGCCTGTTTCGTGCTTTTACACTCAAAGAACAACGATCTCCGAAATGGTATTTTCTTAAACAACAATTCGGATGTGCTTGCATATTTATTGTTAAACTGCAATTGTTGAGACCTAATGGAGTAATCAACACCTTACCTATGTTATTCCATCAAGAATATATTATAATTTAAATCCAGATAGTGAAATCATAGAACAGTTCCACAGGAACATTGGATCCATCGCTGATCAATTCTTCAAGTAAGAAGCCAGTCATAGTCTTTTAAATTATGAAATGAATGAAATAATCTTGTTTCAAAATGGAAAAAGTTTTCCAGATATCTTCAGAAACCTGCTAGAGACATCATTATTTAACCTGAGCAATGGAATCGAATACACAGAAACTCTTCGTTTTTTTTTTCAATATTTCATTGAAATCCTAATTTTATTTTCAGATATTACTAATTGGAACTCTAAGAAAATACCATGCAGATTGATCGAAAACCTAATTCAAATATTACACCTATTACTCCAGTCTATGATAGTAAAATGTGTTTTTATCCCATACAGTACCAATTTGTAGAAAAATTTGGATTCAGTTTATACTTACCCTCTATTTCAAAATCTGCCCTGTGGTGGATGCCACCCCTTCTTGGGGGTGAAACATTTTTCTTCGAAAATAAGTGCGGAATCGATATATTGACTGATTCAAAGCAACTTTTCTTTCATGAAGTTTTTTTCAGATTTTTTTTTGCGAATAACTCGAGAAATATGCAATCAATCGAAAAACCTGAGGTGAGCAATACTCTAGGTTTCACAAAGGTAATCGTGTATTCATGATGTATGCAGACCCAATACAAACGAAATTATTGCTTGTTGAAAAATGATTGGTATTGCCAGAATGAAAAGTTTCTACGTACAATGACCAAGAACCAATGCATTTTTCGGGAAAATCTCATTGAACCCATTTTAAAGTCCTTTGAAAGGCCTCAATTTTTATTTCTCATGGAAGTCCGTAATATCAAAACTAATCGAGGTATGAGGAGAATTATGTCGATTCCTATTTTTTCGTTGGAGAAAATTGTGAAAATCTTACTCTGTCTTTCATCCCATTCGAGAAAAATTATTGCCACTTCACAATAAACTCAATTTATGTTCTTTCCATACGTTCTGAGTGTTTGACCAGTTGAAAGTACTTATGTTTGAGAAAAATTTAGCTTGAAGAGAGAAAATCATCTTCTATTGAACTCTACAAAATTCTGCGTGTTATTAATAGTTTTTGAGTTATTTTTAAAAAAAAGGAGATTTTTTGTTAAACAACGAAAATGATTTTCCCTCATTACTTTTAACTGGTCAATCACTCAGAACGTATCATAAGAACATTAATAAAGTGAAGTGTGAAGTGGCAACGTTTTTTTTTTAAAGGAGTGGAAGAGAGGGTGAGATTTTGACTATTTTTTTTCCAACGAAAAAATAGGAATCGACATTATTCTCTGCATATCTCGCTCAATTTTGATGCTAGGAACTTAACATAAAAATGAAGGTTTTTCAAAGGACTTGAAAAACTATTCATTTTTTAGTTATTCGCAAAAAAAAAAACTAAAAACGTGTTTTTTTGCCTGAAAACCGACAATTTCACTCGCGAATAAGTCGAAAAGGAGGGGTGGCATCCACCCCCAGGAAAAAAGCAACCCTCGGCACAGGGAAGATTTTGAAATAGAGGGTAAGAAGAAACTAAATTCGAATTCTCATGCAAATTGCAGCTGTATGGAATAAATACACACGAAAATGGCCATATACTGGATTATGTGAGTACGCTCAAAATGTTATATAATATTGTATGATCTAGAGACCTACTCTACGTTGTGTCCTCCGAAACGTGGCAACAATGTAGGAGGTGACAACGGAGAAGATATCTCAAGTATATGCCTATATATGATGAGGAAACAACGCCTTCTGGGTTCCTACCGAAATTCAAAATAATGAATCTTTACCCCTCTTTTGATTAACGGATTCTGGACTTTCCCCTCATCATATATCCACAAATTTTATATCAGTCAGACAGCCCCTTGACCCGGAGGTCAGGTCGCCTACCCAACTTAACGGAGGTGACAACTTAACAGGCATCTATATATATATATATATATATATATATCATTCGAATGAGGAAAAGTATCAGTTCTCTGTGTCTCATTTTACGTCTGACTTCTTACTATAACCTCACGTTAGTAAGTACACTTTCTTAATGTTTTACAACTGTTTTTATAATGATTAAAATTTTGTAGATGTCTTGATAAAGGGAATAAACATTCTCGAAAGCTCGACCAGATAACAAAGAGTATTCTTTAAACAACAGCCCAGTAATTTGACTGCATCCCCAAACAACATTCCGTATTTCTATATATATATATAGGGAAGGGTAGTCTCTTGACTGGACTAGTTGAAAAAACCGTCTAAATTTGGAAAATCCTCCTTTAGACGGTTATATATATATATATATATATATTCTTTACTGCTTACTTTTACTCCTACCAAGAACACGAAATTCACTGTCAAAAGAATTGTAATTCTTTAGGAACAATTGAATATATCTATCTAATTATAAAATAATGTTCGAAGAAATATTCCATAGACAAATGAGAAATCATTATATTTTGAATTAGAATCTTCGAAATTTAATTCCATCAACTCATATTTCTTTCTTGAATTTCAGGATATATTCACATACATCATAGACAATCGGCCCAAAATTAACGGAAAAAGAATATGCGGATTGTTGCTACAAAGTATTGGTTGCGAAAAAGGTGATAATTATGAGTGGAATATTGAAATTCCTCCTGGAAAAACTGTTGAAAAAACTGAGGTGAGGAGTTAGCTAAGATCCTGATGAAGCATTCGATAGTAGGTATTCTTTATGAGATTTCAATATGGCACTCATCAGGACGATCCTAATGAATATGTTGATGGGAAATCATGTGAAGGTTTCGTTCAAACCCAAAAGTTTCAATTACACCTGTTTGGGTGAATTGTCAACTCATGAATTTATTTATTTTCTATGCCAGTGATTTTATTTTGAATTTGTCTGTAATCGTTATAATTACAAATAATATACGGCGTGTGCTACAAAGAGATACCAACGAATTAATCCTTTCGAAATTACTAACCGATATACAGGAGGCTGAAAAGAAATGAAGAACTTGGGTATTTTTGTGACAATCACCTATATATATATGTATATATATATATAACTGTAGTTTTTTTGGGTGAACAGCAGAACGGAATTTTGGCCCTCCCAAGGGATGGAATATCTGAGATAGTGGATATCTTCAATAGTTACGACCCCTTCATCCAGTTTACCATCGAAACGGAAAACGAAGAACATTGGGTTCCGTTCCTTGATACCAAATTCATCAGAACTTCTGATAACAGAATAGTTATTGATTGGTATCGCAAACCTGTCAGTTCTGGCAGATTCCTCAATTATTTGTCATACCATGGACAATCAATAACAGTGAACTTGGTCCGTCAGATGAAGAATCGTATCATCCAGATTTCCGATCCCTCCTTCCATAACAAAAATTTAAACATTTTACATCAGCTTTTCATCAATAACTCCTATCCAGATCCTCTTTCAAAAAAGATCTTGTTCAGCACGTCTCCCCATGACCTCAATTCTGATAACAATCTTCAATCTCACACTGTTACAAATGAGACCAATCCACCTCAGATTTTCTTCACCTCTTTGCCTTTTATTTGTGAAGTCATTCCCAAACTGACAAGAATTTTTAGATACATTAATGTGAAAATCGCATATAAAACTTTACTTACAATTAATAATCTGTTCTCCAAACTTAAAGATGAAACTCCCTTTCTGCTTCAATCGAAATTGGTTTATTCAATTCCTTGCCATAACTGCGATAACGAATATATTGGTCAAACTTGCAGATCTCTTAAAGATCGAATTTCATCACATAAAAGCGACAGTAGGTTACATCCTGAAAGATGTGCCCTGAGTAACCATGTTTACAAAGATGGACATATCATGGATTACAATTCAACAAAAATTCTTAGTATTGAACAAAATGAGTCTAAGCGGTTGTTCTTGGAAATGGCGTTTATCTCTCAATCAACATCTTGCCTCAACAGAAGAACTGATATTAAACACATCAGTGGAATCTATGCATATCTACTTGATGTTGATAAAAATTTTCGACATTTTGCAAACAACAATAATTCTACTAATCTAAATTAAAAATCATTATTGTTATATTTTTTGAATTTGTTGTGAAATAGTTTGCACATAATAATTACAATCTTTCCTCAATCCATTCTGATTTAATGTTGACATCCTTCAATTTCAAAAAATCAATAATATTGATTAGGTACTATAAATTCAATTCCGAACAGATGGTAGCAGTGTTCTCTCACTCTGGCGTCTTTCCATCCTGGCAGATGTCTCTTCACACACCTGTTTCTAGATGTTCCATACTTCATGTCAACTCTGTCATTTCAAACTTCATTGTCAATGTCATTCATAATTCATATTCAACCGTTAAAGTTCGACTTTTATGTGTATTCACCTGTTGAATATGCAACTATATTTTTTTTAATCCTGTGAATATTTTAATGGCGTTTTAAACAATTTACTCGGTGTACAATTTCAATATTGGACTGTGAACATATTTTTCGTCTGTGACATGTTATTTCACTTTACCAACGTTTTTAATACGACTAACCTCAAATACAGTAAGGTTCTTGTTACTGTTTATTTGATGTGATAACTTAAAATAATAATTTGTAGCTTTTCCCTGAAGATGGTAATGAACATTATCGAAATATTGGAAAAACTGGTGTTATAAGAGTACACTTCCGTTCTGCTGTTCACCCAAAAAAACTACAGTTTTGTTCTTAACTGGTCAGCAAAGACATATATATATATATATATATATGTGCTCGGATAGGCTTCCGCGGTCGGATATATGCTGTCTGGAACTTACACTTACGGAAGAACCGCGTCTGGAATTGTTCTTCTTTCGACGTTTCGGCTCCCACTTTGGAGCCATTCTCGAGACTTCTTGACTTGGTAGCGAGGCCTAAGTCTTCTTAACCTCAGCACTCATCTAGACAAATCGAAGATTGATTGGAACATAATTGGTTCACCCGGAAGTTCCAGACAGCACATATCCGACCGCCGGTAGTCTATCCAAGCACACACACACACACACACATTATATATATATATATATATATATATATATATATATATATATATATATATATATATATATATATATATATATATATATATATATATATATATGGGTAGTCGTTGCTGACTAGTTAGGTAGTGAACTAACAAATAGTGGGGTATTGCAGCAATTGAAAGAGTACTCTTGAATGTTTGTCCAAGATTTCGGAAATTTATTGGGTTATTTCCAAGATTTCCAGGGATACTACAAATTGCAAGTGTGAAAAATGGAGAAAATATATGTATGAGTTACATCTTTGGTGAGAATGATTGAAATGGTGTAAAATTCAATGTGTGGAACCAAGTGCAAGATGTCGTTTGTTGCTATGAATTAAAAATAACTCCTAGACGAAGGATGACACAAATAAATATGAAACACTGAAAATTTTCTGAAGTATTCTATTCAAATAAAACTCATTTCACGTGTGAACCGTTCTGATTGGTTCAGATAGACAGACAGCTGACAGGGCCCATGTCAGAGTCCATGGTGACAACATTGTTACTAACCTAAATGAAATAACCAGGACGGGTCACTGTGAGGCAGAGGCCACCTGTGGTACAAATGGTAACTAACATCAGTCCCGCAACTGTAGGTCGATCAGTGAGAACAGCTATCAGATTCCGGTCACGTGAGACTTCAATTGAATTTTATGTTACAATTTGGTTTGAAGATGATAATGACCACAGAGTATTTAGATATTCGAAATATATTCATTGAGAACATCTTTTAAATAATTGGGATTCACTAGCTAAGACCTTCGTGCCAGCGTAATCCATACGATGGTCACGTCTGTGTACATGTTCTGCTAAAGGGCATCTTTCCGGATGTAACCTGCAGTCACTTTTATGCGAACTTATTCTGGCACCTAGTGCTCTGGACGCCCGACCAACACATTTCATGTTGTATGACAAGCATGGAATACTATAAATAAAATTCGTTTGTGCACTGAGAGGAGTTCTATTTTCAATTTTGGTGTGAATAGATTCAATAGTTAAGACTGATTTGTTTGCTATTCAAATATGAGAAATATTGTAGAGAAGCTGGAGAGTTTGGGCGTGATCTCTTTCATACAAGGAAGAGAGCTGCAAAAAGTCTGTACTGAAACAACATCAGTTCTACTGCCTGCTTCGTTGTCATTCAAATTTGGAGAAATATCAAACCAGGAAGAAAGCAATTACAATAATGTATCAAACTTCATTCTTTACCCAAAAGGAGCCAAGTTCTGAATCATTATCAAAACGATGGCTGGTTTGGTAAAATTTGGATAAATGAATATCACTGAAATGTCAATTAAAACTGATGACATACTCGTCACTAGTTGAATATTTCGGGTTGGGTTGGAATGGAATATTATCTTGGTGGGTGAGATTTTTTTACAAATAGCTCTCTATTTTGCTTTGTGTAGATATTCTCTATGAATGATATCTATTTGATTCAATTTTCATATGCTTCGTATGCAAATTGTAACGCAGTGCCCGTCGTGCCATATAGGCAGGGAAGTATCTGTTATAGATGGATACTTTCGTTCGGAAAGAATCCATCAACAGAATTAATTGATTTTATCATTTCATAGAAATTAAAATCTCCATTTGCGGTGGATGTGTAGATCATACTTGAAGAGAATTTTTTGGAATAAAGGGGGTTACGTGGGTACGTACCGAACGTTTATAATGATAAAATGAACAAATTGAACAACCAAACTCCAACGGAGACTACTGGGTGATATGAGCCAGATTCTTGATCATATTATTGATTTTGAAACATCGAGGAATATTCGCGGATACCAAAAAACTTGAAAAAAAAATGACACGTAGCCTGATTAACGACGCAGGAACTTTCTGGAAAACAAACTAGATGGATCACACGGTGAATATCATTCTAGCTGTATTGAAAAAATTTCACGAGATGAACAAGAAAACCTCTTGAAAAGTTGAATGTCTGTAACCACATCGGTAATCGAAAATTTCAATCATCCAGAAATTACACCACGCAGAAACATTTAATAGTGATATAAAGGGAATAAAAATAAATATATACTTTTTCAGATGATCTTGACTTCGATGGAGCATATTCAAACATATTAGAAATATTCGAAACATCAATGAAATGCTATCTTTTCCCAGAAACTACTGTTGATGATGTACACATCTGCTAGATTGAAATTACTACATAGGTCGATAATTACTCCGAATGATTTGATCAACTCACTTCAGGAAATTTCTCTATCACTTCACAAAAATTAACAGCCTTCACCAATTCAACTCTCGATTGTTGCCCAATATATCGAAATCATTGGTTCAGAAGCATATCAAGTCGATCCTAGAATAGTTTTCGTTTTGAGAATACCATTAGTCGGACCGTAAACGTATACTCTTTATCGAATATTGCCGATACGATAGAAAAATGTTAAATTAAAAGTCATGCCGTGAGAATTTGTGCTGACGTATTACCGTACCCGTTGACAGCGAAGCCATTTGCAATACCCAGCTGCTTAGAACATTGACGGCCCTTCGAAATCCTGCCAATCTTCCATCATCTATGCTAAGGATTATTATATCCAAGTACACGACAACCCATGGCTCATAACAGTATCCAATGTATTACCAATCACCATCAAATGTGCCAATATGGAACCAGTAACGGAATTAGTTGAAACCAATTAATTGTTGGAACTCCAACCTGGATGCAGTTCATTCGTTGGGAGCACGAGAATTCATTCCAAATTCCTCGTTGACGAAAACAAGAATATCACCTACAGGAATGAATTCAGTAGGTGGCCCAACACAAATTGAATCAATACTCTGATGAAATCAATAAAATGATTATCGAACCATTCGTGAACAAACATATATCTTGGTTCACATATTGCACTATCGCCCTTATCATCGCCATGATCGTTCTCTACATCTGTTGCAAATGGCGACGCAGAGGACCCATCCCAATTGGTATAGTCGCCTCGAATAACTAACCAACACCAGATTCAAGACCTAGTAGGACACCCCGTCTCTTGGCAAGGTTCATTCCGAGGAGAAGACCGAGCATCAACATTCAAGAACCAGAGGAAGAAGACTTTCAACTTATCACGAACTATTTCAAAGAAAGTGCCTGATGAAAGATGAAGCCAAAGCAACAACTTTTATTGAAAATGCTGATAGTGCAGCATCAGCAAGTGGTCGTATTTAATTTCCCACAATGTCAATGCTGACACTATATTTCAAGCGTCTATAAATAGGTCCTACGAGACCATGAGGTTAAGTTAGTAGTCATATTTTAAACACACGTGTTCATTGTTAATCATTTTATTGAATAAATCAGTCCAAATTTCCTTGGTGAAGCGGATATGATAACACCAAAACTAAAAATTGAAGAAATGCATGAACCGATTATGTCATCCACTGACATAAAAGTTATATCTTGAAAAGTTCTCCTCGGGATGAACCTTGCCAAGGGGTGTCCTACTATGTCTTGGATGTGGGGTGGTTGGTCATTTCAGGCGGTTATACCAATTTGGATAGGACCTCTGCTTCTCCATTTGCAACAGATGTAGAGAACGATCAAGGCGATGATCAGGGCGATAGTGCAATATGTGGACCAAGATATATGCTTGTTAACGAATGGTTTGTTGATCATTTTATCGATTTCATTAGAGAATTGATTCAATTTGTGTTGGGCTGTATGGAGTTCGTCCACATTGATTTTATTGAGTTCCAGGGGTTTCAATTTAGAAATGTGTAATTTTTCAGGAAGGTGCCACAACAGCTATAGGGTATCTGTACTGCTTGATTCCTGTAGGTGATATTCTTGTTTTCATCGACTAGGAATTTGGAATGGATTCTCGTGCTCCCAACGAACGAACTGCATCCAGGTTGGAGTTTCAGCAAAGAATTAGTTTCGACCAATTTCGTTACTGGCTCCATATTGGTACTTTTGATGGTTTTTGGTAATACATCGCATACTGTTATGAGCTATAGGTTGTCATCTAGCTCTTGGATATTATAAACCTTGCCGTAGATGATGGAAGATTGGCAAGATTTCGAAAGGGTTGTCAATGTTATAAACAGCTGTGCTTCGCAAGTGGCTTCGCTGTCCAACGGGAATTGTAATACGTCAGAACACATTCTTACGCCATCAATTTAAATTTAACATTTTTCTGGATTCTGGATTGAAATATACAACAAAGATTCATCATCTCTTGCGATATACATTTGGATAGTAAGCAAGATGTGGTGGAGCCCTGTTCTATTATCTGGAATAGGTATCGGCAATGGTCGATAAAGAGTATACGTTTCTGGTCCGACCAATGGTATTTTCAAAACGAAAACTATTCTTGAATCGACTTGATATGCTTCAAGCTCAATGATTTCAATATATTGGGCAACAGTTGAGAGTTGAACCTGTAAAGGCAAGCTATTTTTATGAAGTGACTGGAAAATTCCATAAAGTGAGTTGATCAAATCATTATTATTGAACTATGGATTATTTTCAATCAAGCCGATGTGAAAGATTTCATTTTATCATCAAGAATAGATTTTGCGAAAATAGCTTTCCATCCATGTTTCGCATACTACTTATGTTTTTAATCGTGCTTCATCAAAGGCAAGGTCATCTGAAAGGTTATAGAATAATTTTTCTATTTCCTTCTATTCTATTTCTATTTGACACAATTGAAAGTTTCTCCGTCGATCTGTAATTTCTTACTAGTTGAATTAAAATTCCCGATTGCCGATGTGTTCACAGATATATGATTCTTCAAAGGCTTTTCTATTTGGTGTTCATCTTGTGAAATTTTTTCAATACAGCTAGAATAATATTCGCCGTTTGATACATTTAGGTTACCGGTGATTGCTATCCAGAAAGTTTCTACTCCATTAATTAGGCCACGATTCGATCTTTTTTTAAAATTTTCGGTATCCACGAATATTTATCGATATTTCAAATTGAGTGAGGAGGATATCTAAGCCAAGAGACCAATGTGTGTTCATTTCAGTTTCTGAAGAAGTCATTGTAGGATTCGATTGTTCGAACGTGTATAACATTTTTTTTCAATTCTATCATTGTCAATCAGGGCTGACTTTATGAAATCTGGGTTTTCATAAACAAGTAGGGTCCATTTATCGTTAGGAATTCTCAGAGTGGTTTTTTCTGTAGGAAAACGCCAATAGTATCGTTAATGGGTTGATATAGTTCCTTTTCATGACTGAAAATTTGGAAGTATTGATATTTAAGACATGCTTCGACATATCGACGAAGTGATTCAAATCCTCATTAATCCTCACTCTGCCGTGCATCGTGGGTGTGAAAGAATAACGAAACTGCGTGGCGTCAGCAAACATATACGAGATTTTTCAGTCAAGTTGTTGATTGGACAGTGTAGATTTTGTATCTTGTAGAACTTTTGGGAAAATTTCTCCGATATTCGAAACGTAGTTCTACAATATCAATATTTAGTGAAAGATATGGACAAAAAACTCCAAAAGTTCTATCGAGAAACATAACTTGAACCAAATTAAAGTTTGGAACAATATGAAGAGAATTGGGAGTTATTCGTATTGAAATCCAACCCACCTTATTGTTTGATAAAATTTTGATGTCATTTCTGCAGAAGATTTGATTGATTGTTTTCCAGTTGTTGCTTTCCTTCCCTCCTAGGAAACACAACAATTCCTTAAGATTTCACGACTCATGAAAGGAAGAAATTTCCATCAATGGGAATATCGAAAAAAAATTCAAAATAAGAATTTGCTAAAGTGGATAATGGCAACATGTGACGTCGTATGTTCCTATCGCCGTATAACTTTCATACAAAATTTCGTTTTGCATAAAAAAGACACAATAAATTTGAAATTCTGATGAATCCTCGATTTTCAAGTGCTTTTCTTCCAATTTTCAATTTCCACTATAATATGGAAAGTATTTTTATGATTTTTTGTGTAATTTAGCAAATGTATTGTCACTCAACTTTACGTTTCCTGTGAAACAGATATAGTGACATATGAAATGATATTATGTAATTCATGGTGAAAAAAATTATCGAACCAGTTGCAAATGACTATGAAATCTGTTTCAATATCACTCATCGATGGATTGTATTGATAATTTCTATCAATTACAGATGTTTCATTTATAAAACTATGAATTTCATCTATATTTTCCATACACCTTGTTCATTCTATTTTGAGAAATATCTGTCTGATAGTTCGCAATTCTTCTCAGTCCGATGGAAAAGAAACCTTCAACGTTCTTCATCTCAGCGACTTTCATTACGACCCCATGTACACTGAAGGCAAGACGTTTGATTGTGGCGAACCTTTGTGCTGTCAAAAAGACCAAGATGACGCTACACGTGAGAATACTACTTGTGGATATTGGTCATCTCCCAGGAATGCTGATGTGCCCTTGCATACAATCGAAGCTACACTAAACCAAACACAAACGCATGTACGTATGATGTTCCTTGACGGTTGATTGAATTTACACTTGAGAGATTTGTAGGACGATAAATTATTTTTTTTTCAAGGATTTCGATTACGTTTATTTCACTGGAGATTTGGTCAACCATCGGGTATGGTCTACTAGTGAAGAGAGCAATGGCAAGATTATCTCCGATATCTTCGATACATTCTTGAAGTATTATAAGGTGCCGATATACCCTATCTTGGGAAACCATGAAGCTCATCCAGTGAACGTGTAAGTACATGTTGGTACCAAATGCTTTTTTTGGCTTCCATGAAAAAATCGAAAGGCAACACTACCTTTTGATCGCGATGAAACTGACGAAAATGACATAGTGGAAAGCAACACTTATGGAAATCAACGGATCATTTTTTACGAGGTCGGATTTCTGCGAACTAAAAGACCCTGAGAGGATACAATATAATTTTCCTCAGTTTATCGGCGATGTCCTTGATATGCATGTATTGTGTGAAAATTTAATTTTAGCAAATGATTTTAATGTCGATATATCTTGCGCTTGTATCTTTTTCCGAAACATTCTTCTCTTAATTGGGTATCAGATAACTCCAATAGTGTTCTCAATGGGACAGAAACGATGAGAAATGATACGAAGAATTGAATTACCCCAGCACTTGTTTTCGGATTGATTCTCTAATCTTCAAATTCACACGATGAGGAGACTCTTATTCACATTCGGAACACATCATACCAATAAACAGAAAGGAGGTATGAATTGATATAAATTTTTTAAGTTAGTAAACCTCGAGAAATATCTTCGAAGATAAAAAATTTCACAGTTCAGTCCATCGTTTCTACAAAGATAACAGATGGGTAGAAAGACTTCACTATGCCGTTCAACCGCACAGGAACTACAAACAATTGATGAGGAAAGGAAGGAACCAAAATTTCTAAGGGGAACTTTTTGCAGTTGATATCACAGGATTTTTTCAATGAGAGAACTGAAGGTAATCGCAATACGGCACCTGGATAAGTCATTTGTTGAAACAGTCAGTCCTGACTATAATACTGTATCAGCTTTGAGATAAATTTGCTCAGATTCAACGATGTTTGCGGCGTTTTCAGTGAAATAGATTGATTTCCTTTACTGATAAGCTCGAAGTGAGAGGTTCACTTTGCATTGCATATTATTTATATTGGACCAGTTGTTGTTTTAGAATCCGAAACATTCTTTTTACTCAGGTAATAATGTGATTACAATATGTTTTTGTTTCAGATTCATTCCAAATGGCCTCGAAGGCACTAATTTGTCTACTCAGTGGCTTTATGATTTGGTTCTGAAGAAATGGTCGTGGCTACCCGAAGCTGAGGTGAAAGAAACACTACTCAAAGGAGGATACTATACCGTCTTAGCAAAAAAAGGGTTCCGCATAGTTGTACTGAATAGTAATGTTTGCTTCACTGTAAACTGGTGAGTATAATTATCATTCAGGCATCGAGATTGCTTTTACAACATCGTAAATCTAAAACGCCAGCGCCATATCTGATGACAGTGATTTGTAGACAACATTGATGATGAGGAATATTCAGTCAGTTGTATACACCCCGAAAATCATTTCTTTATGACTTGTGGCCAAACATTATTCCCAACAGTACATCATAGATCTGATTATATTCAATGATAACTTCAGTTATGTAATGGGAGCGAAAACCACAAATTGTATCAGTTTCAGCCATGGGAACGTTTATTTTTTCAATGAGACCCCCACCGCAAATATCAGAACGAAATCGTAAAACAGTAACATTTTTACGTCCTGTGATTCACCGGTCACCATGTTTTTTTTTGTTAGAGCTCTCATGAGCGTGCTTTATTGTCAGGTCACTATGCGCTTCCGTCAATGCATTGAAAATATTGGGTTGCCCTTCGCCATATTCTCCAATAATAAACATTTAATTTCGAACGTATGATTATTCCTTCCGCACTTAGAAAATGAACTATTGGTGAAGGTTGAATTTCCTACAAAAGCATGCATGTGTGATGTTGACCTTGGGAGAGATCGTATATTTCTGAATGAAAAATTCCAGTAACAATCTGCTATTTGCTTAGTAAATTCGACAGAAGTCAACAATCCAATTTGAATTTTATTATTTGCATTATTTGTACGTTCGGCTAGACTAGTTGATACTTTCCATATAGCGTTGCCAGATTCGTTTCAACACCAAGATTTCTAGTAACTTCTGCAAAAAAATGCGTCGAGAGTTGAAAAATTCATATACTTCCGATTTAAACAAATAATATACAGTTGCCTGTGAGATTTTATGGTTCACTAAACCGCGACACGAGTTTCGCTATACGATAGCTTTCTCAAGCAGAAACTTTAAACTAATTCTAACACTATCACATAGGACATAAACCCCACAATAATATATAAACTCCTGATCTATCTGATACTGAACTTCTATCTTCAGCGTTCTTTGATAAAAAAGCTCAAGTTATTTTTTGTTTTATATGCAATCCTAAAACTTTCTCGTTCCGAGAAATTGGGAATTTTCTTACTCGGTTGGTCTGAATAGGTCAACGTTCTGTAATTCTTATAATCATTTGTTGTAACTGGGTATATTTCTTTCAGGACTTGACTATACACCTTTTTGGAAAATAAAGTGTCTTCTAAATCGCTATTATAACCATTGTTAGTAGCGATTTGTTTAATGATGTTCAGTTCTTTTTTGAAATTTGTATCTGATAAGGGAATGTTCACTAGTCTGTGAATCATACTATTAAATGCTGCCGCTATATGTTGATGAGGATTGGTAGATGAATTGTGAATTACAATCTCTGTTTGTGAAGGTTTTCTTGAAATTGAATAATCACGTTCATTCTTAATTTTTGCACTATTTCAATCCAGGAAATTGATTGTGTTATTTTCTTCCATCTCCATGGTGAATTTGAAGGAAGGGTGAATGGAATTGATTATTTGTTTCTATGAAACATGCTAAAACTACGACATTTCAGCATGTTTCACAGAAGTACTTCTCACAATGGTTACACAGATTCTACGTATGAATCTCACCTTATTGCAGAGGGACATGAGTTCAATCACGAATTTGAAATCATTCTTTTCCAAGGGAAGAGTTTGAAACTCAATCTTTTGGAGAATTTGGAAATCAATAAGGGTAAACATTCACAGTTCCTAATGAATGATCAGAAGGAGTTGAATCATTCGCCTCTGTTGAATATGTTCTTTCCAGGAAATTATGTGAATAAGGATTTGTTGTCGAAACATTGATCTTAATAATGAGGTATCGGAGCATTATCTTAATGACCGACGGATAAAATGATGTATAAATTTTAAATGTAACAGTATTAGAGTTAGTTCAAATATATGTATTATAAACCATAATATGTGAAAATCATACAGGCAACTGTATATTTTTTTTTATATGGATGTTCATCAAGTAACGGCCACTTCCATTCAGTATTTTCGATATATTGTGAGATTAAGACAACCATAGACGCGAGCCAAATTCGACAACCCGTTCATTAATGACATACGACACTTTTCAAACCTTATTAAACAGCGAGAGATGGGAGCAACTTCCTGAGCCTTCGCAGAAAACTACTGGTTGCTAAACTAGATATCGATTCCTGATGGATAGCCTTGATTTCATGGTTGTTCGGCCACTGATAATCCAAAATTGTCCACGGATCATACTAGATGAATCTCGCATGGCGATGTGACAGTTCTAAACATAACAATTTTGAATGAACAGGACCCCAGAAATTGTGAATTCGAAGGAATTTTTGGTCCTCTTTTCGTTCGCAGAAATTCCATTCGTTTTCGTAGGATTATAGTGACGAAAGGCACACGTCACAGAATCCAGAGTATGATTCAGATTGAACCAATCCAATAAGTGATTGTTCAGCTTCTTGAATCTCTCTCGATGCATGTCGCAGATAGTTCATTTTCTGAATGTGTTATACTTATGGGCACACGACATTTTTTGGAAATATGACCATAATTCAAGCAGATATAACAGCAGGCTTTTCCAAGAAGTTTCTTCTTGCGATCGAATAATGTCCACTTATTAGCTTCGGGGCAGAGTTCACTTGGATGATTTCCACTACAAAAATTACATTTTTTGTGTAGTTTGTTGTTCATCAATCCAGCGGCGGTTGGTAGAGAAAAATTATGTTTTTGGACATCATTTTTCTTCTTGAATTTACCCTGTTGGTCGAATCCAGACGTAGCTAAACTTATTCTTTCCTCGTTCTCGACTTCTTTCCTGAGAAAATTCATCAACTTGTCTAATCGATCTTTGAGAGTAGAGTCACTATCATAAAGACTGCTTCGTTGCCATACTCGTATGAGGTCTTCCGGGAGACAAGACTCCACTAAAGGATAAAATATGGCTGCACAAGTGTCTGAAGTAACATCGAGGGTTTCTAAAGCACGTAATTGCGATTCCATTTTGTCGTAAAGGATGCTAAGATCAATAAATAAATAAATAAATAATCATTTACCCTCTGAAATTGACTCCAAAAGGAAAGCCAGTCTTTGATCTCACCACCAAACTTCCTGAATTCAATTTTTGGTAGGTTAAGTTTTTTCTTCATTCCATTAGAGCATTGAGAAAGAGAGTCAGCAATAATGTTCTTGTTTGAAAGATTATCAGCTGAAAGTTTGACTTTAAAATACTTGTCAGAGTATTCATCAGCCGTAGATATCTCTTTGTTCAAAGCATCTTCGTCGCCTAGTAAAAAATCCAACATTTGTCTATGCAAATCCATCAGGACTTGGATTTTCTGCTCCAAAATATTAATTTTGCTGAATATGGCAATCTTGTCAGTGTTTTCTTGTCCAAAAATTTTCAAAATATCATTGAAAACCTGATCGAACGATGTTCTCCGTACTGCTAGTACCTTCAATACCTTCTCCATAGTCGGTGTTCTGTCACGGTCGCCAAATGTTAAATATTCGAAATTCACCTACCCGGTGACTGAATACGTCGTATGTAGGACGAAATATACAGATCGGAAATGTAAAAGTACTCAACAAACTCAAAATATATTCAAAAAGAAAGTTCAATACAATTGACTCATCAATCATATATCAATGGACAGTAACTTGACATTCTTTGCGGTAGTAGACATCATGCCATCATGTGTCCCAAGTCCGAAGATTTAGACTCGAAGGCTAATGTTATGAGTACGAGTGTAGAAAACAGTCTATCGAACAGTTCATATTCCGAAGTTTTTCTACAGACATTAGTCGTCAATTCGAATGGATTCGACAAAACCAGAACAGCTCGGATTATTTTTGATACCGGATATCAAAAATCATACATCACGAAATCTGCAGCTGAAGAGATGGGATACAACTGCTTGCGGCAGGAAGAAATTATTCACGCCCTCTTTGGTGGTTCAAGAACGAATGTTGTCAAACATAATTGTTATCGCATAAGATTGAGTGACTTGGAGAATGAATATCCCTGCAATTTTGAAGCCCTTGATCAATCAATTATATGCAGTAATGTGAACTATATTCGTAAAGGTCCTTGGATGAATACATTGCAGTCTGTTGGCATCGAAATCACTGATGTCAGAAAAGGGCCAATCGATATTTTAATTGGTGCTGATATTGCAGGAAAATTATTCACTGGTAACCGATATGAGTTGGAATGCGGCCTAGTAGCAATTTAAACTCTATTAGGTTGGACCCTGATGGGAAAACTCAAAGAAAACCATGACACTCCTAATTCATCGATAGTGATGTCCATGTTTTCCAAATACGAATCTATTGCTGACTTATGGTCATTGGATGTACTTGGGATTTCGGATCCGTCAGGAAAGAGGACACAGAAAGAAGTTGAGGAATTTGTCATGTCTCAGTTCTTGAAGAACATCGTTAGGCACGAAGATGGTAGATACGAAGTTTGTCTGTCGTGGATCGAAGATCATCCTCCTTTACCGAGTGATTATGGAGCAGCCAGAAGACGACTAGAATCATTGCTGAACAAACTCGAGTCAGATGGTTTGCGTGATCAATATGCCCAGGTTTTCACAGAATGGCAAATCGAAGGTATCATTGAAGGGGTACCCGAGTCGGACTTATTCGATGGAGGGCATTATTTACCACATCGCCACGTGGTAACAGAAAACAGCGCGACTACAAAAATCCGACCTGTTTTTGATGCCTCTTCTCGGCAGAAAAATCAGCCATCCTTAAATCAATGCCTAGAAAAGGGCATTAATCTCATTGAATTGATACCGTCACTGTTGATGAGATTTCGTTTTTCACGATTCGGACTCATAGCTGACATAAAGAAAGCTTTCTTGCAGATAAGTTTGAATCCCAGAGAAAGAGATTTTTTGCGTTTTCTCTGGTTAGATGATTCGGGAAAGCTGAAAATATATCGACATACAAGGGTTGTATTTAGGGTTTCCTGTAGCCCGTTTCTGTTAGGAGCATTAATCGAATATCATTTCAAAAGCTGCCTCGAAAATTCCAGAAATGGTGACATAATAACTCAGGTACTGAAGAGTTTTTATGTAGATAATTGCGTTGTCAGTTCAGATACCAGAGAAGAAATCTACAATTTCATTGAAGTTTCCACAAGACTCTTTGCTGATGCCAAGTTTGATTTGAGAGGGTGGGAGCATTCTGCTTTCGATGGTTCTTCAACTAATGACAACAGCTTTTCTTCGGTTTTGGGACTTTCTTGGAATAGAAGCTCGGATACATTGCAGTTGACATCAGAATGGTTCCGAGATATTCATACTGAAACAGTTACAAAACGGGTTATTTTGTCGATAGCTCAACGAATTTTCGATCCCATTGGATTTTCATGCCCAGTTTCTCTTTATCCCAAGATATTATTGCAGAAGACATGGGACTCGAAAACAGGATGGGATACTGAGGTACAAAAAGACATCAAACAAGGGTTTTTGAAATGATTTGAAGAAGTTCCAATTCTTCTCGACCTAAAAGTACCTAGATGGTTATTTCATTCCATTGAGGGAAAGAATCACTGTAGTTTGCATGTTTTATGTGATGGAAGCCAACTTGCCTACGCTACAGCCATATTCATGAGATCTGAAACATGCAATGGCGTGAATGTTCAACTCGTACAAGCCAAGAGTAGAGTCTCTCCCATGAAACGAATGACCACTCCTCGATTGGAATTGCTAGCAGCTACCATAGGAGCAAGATTATCCAGAACTGTTACCGACAGCATCGATTCCAGTATCTTGGTTTATTATTGGTCTGATTCGACTTCTGTCTTAGCCTGGATCAAAGACGAAGAGAATTTGAAACCTTTTGTCTGGAATCGAGTGAATGAAATTCGAAGCTTGACGAATCCAAAAGCCTGGTTTCACGTTCCAGGAGATCTCAATCCCGCCGATCTTCCGTCTCGTGGTTGTTCTCCACGACAATTAATGCAATCGAAATGGTGGGAGGGACCTGAATGGTTGAGAGAATCTCCGAAGTACTGGCCGAATCAGCTCTACGTTAGAGATGGGGAGATGATTGAATCAGAGAAAAAGAGAAATGTGACTTTGAATAATGTTTCAACTTCGATTGATTTTTCTTGGTATCACGAGAGAATTTCGAAATACAGTAAAATCATCCGAGTACTTGGTTGGATTCGACGATAAACTGTCAATTGCCGTTCCGATTATAAGAAAAATGCTGATGAGGAATTGTCCTTGGAGGAAGTGCAGTCTGCTGAAAAATGTATAATGAGATTTGTGCAATATGAAGCTTTCAATGGACTTGACGATTCTCAGTTGAAGAGATTCTGTTCCTTTACCGATGAGAATGGTATTTTGAGGATCAGAACCAAGATATCCGAAAGAACTGATTCTCCTGATTTCCGTTTTCCTATCATTCTACCTTCTAAGCACCCTGTTGTGAGTAAGCTAATCTACGAAACTCACTTGAAATCATTGCATGTCGGAGTTCAGGGATTATTGAGTCTTTTTCGAGAGAGATTTTGGATAATCATAGGGAGAAAATCAGTAAAATCCGTTATTTCAAAGTGTCCGAAATGTTGTAGATTCAATTCCAGGCGTATTGAGGTTCCAGCCATAGCACTTCCAGAAAATCGTGTGCGAGAAGCGAAAGTTTTTGAAGTCATCGGTGTAGATTTAGCCGGTCCACTCTACATTCGAACTGGAGAGAAGGCTTGGATATGCCTATATACATGTGCCATTTATAGAGCTGTACATTTAGAACTTGTCTCATCACTTTCTACAGATGTTTTCTTACAATCATTCAGAAGATTTGTGGCCAGAAGAGGAAGACCATTGACTGTATACAGCGACAATGGTACAAATTTTATTGGTGCTGAGAATGCCTTTTCACAGTTGGATTGGAAAATGATAACCGCTTACAGTACCGCCGAGAGGATAGCGTGGAAATTTAATCCGCCAACAGCTGCCTGGTGGGGTGGTTGGTGGGAGAGATAAATGGGAATCATGAAGGATCTACTGAGAAAAGTTTTGGGAAAAACCAGTCTGACATACGAGGAGTTATCCATAATACTTTGCGACTGTGAATCAGTACTGAATTCAAGACCCCTAACTTACATGCCCGAAGATAGTAAAGATCTTGTTCCTTTGACTCCTGCCATGTTTCTCAAGGAAATTTCAGAGTGCGGAGTTCCCGATTTGGACGCTGTGGAAAGTTCAGATCTGAGAAAACATATGAGATACAGGATGAAGCTGAAAGATGATCTTCGTAAGAGATTTAGAAATGAATATCTAGGTCAACTGAAATCATCATCGAAAAAACGAAAACAGAGAGAAATTAAAATTGGTGAAATCGTCTTGATAGGAACCGACGTCTGGTAAAACTGAAGACAACGAGGGGAATAGTACTCAGGCCTCTACAACGAGTATATCCCTTAGAGATGAATTGTGCTGATGATTTGGACTTAACTCAGATATCAGACAAAGCAGTTTCTACAAGAGAGACCGAAAGTAAAGAAACTGAAGAAACACAAGAAAAAGACAATGAGTGTTCCGAAATTCCTGAACCACTTACGATAACTACTAGATATGGTAGAAAAGTGAAACCTGTTCAAAGATTTTCTCCGTAGCAATTTGAGTTGTTGAACAAGGTTCTACAACTCAAGGTGGGAGTATGTCGCAGATAGTTCATTTTCTGAATGTGTACTTATTTTGTACGCATTGTATTTTTCTAACAAGACTGTCAAGTTACTGTCATTGATATATGATTGATGAGTCAATTGTATTGAACTTTCTTTTTGAATATATTTTGAGTTTGTTGAGTACTTTTACATTTCCGATCCGTATATTTCGTCCTACATACGACGTATTCAGTCACCGGGTAGGTGAATTTCGAATATTTAACAATGCACATATTTGCCTACGACAATCAGTGGGAGATGAATTGTTATCGGGATGCAGTCACTGGTGGGCCAAGAGCTTGAAGACCGTAGACTAGGAGAGCCGCGTAACCTCATCTCACAGAAGGCAAACTAATGGAAATCTTGATGGAAATCACTATAATTGGACAAGTATATCAATTGAATTTCATGAAAATACTAGCGACGTTTTAAATTATATAATTCTGAGACACCGAGCATATTGTTACAAATCAAGCAAACAATTTTGTCTTATAGTTCACAGCATACAAACTAACTTTAGTTCCCACTTTTTTCGAAAAAAAAAAATGTTTATGTTTCATCCTACCTCAAATTGGTTTTGAACAAGACATATTGAATACCTTACCTGAGACAAATAACCATAAGTTCGGTTTGGAAGTAATTATTTTTTCGTGGATGGATTCTCTCTTCGTAGTTTATTCGTGTTCTCAACCTAGCACAATCTGAAAAAAATAAGAATCATTTTCAAATCTATGCAAGTGTATAAGGGCAGGTTTCTAATCTACCCACAAAAGTTGCTGCGTTAATGAAAAACAAGTTATATTAGTCAGCAACTTCTTGTATAACCCAAATTTGATTATCAAAAAAATACAAGAACTTATATATATCAGAATACTCATCTTCATAAATGTTCTAGAAGCCAAGTTTTGAAAAAGAAGCGAATTTGAATGCAGGCTGATTTCAATTGAACAAATTTCAGTTTTTCCCGAAGGAACAAAATAAAATGGAACCATTTAAGGTGCTGTTTGTTCAAAGTTATGTCTATTAGTCCAGTAAAGCAGAATATGCAAAGGAGATCGTGCTTGCAAAAGGTCCGGTTTTTATGAATTTTTTTATATTGTGATACGACCTAAAACAATATTGGAACACCAGAATTGCAATTTCCGAAGTGCAATGTACCAAACAAACATGAAAATTTTGGTACTTACTTCAGTTTTTGCTCAGTATCTTCGTGAAGGAAGGGTCTGGGTTTGACCGATATATTCACCCAACATACTTTTGAAATATACCAAATTTATTACAATTCGAAACTAGGACGAGCTCTATGAAGGCTTTGTTTTTTTTTCTGAAAAGTGATTTTTTCGAGAGGGTCTCTCATATTGTGAAATATATCCTGAATACGCATCCTAAAACAAATATCATATGAAATGAAGTGGTAGTGAATTTATCATTTTCTTTGGAACCTAAATGGTACAGGCCTAGCGGTTCTCACAGAAACGACAAAAAACAGAACAGCCCTGAGTGGGTTCTCGGGGAAAATGCAAATGAACTATTCTCAAGTCTTTCTATTTAAGATCGATGGAACAGTTGGAATTCATTCTCGATTCAATTCTCCATTCCGCCTGCACATACGTTTGTGTCTGGCTGTTCCACTGTGTTGAAACCTCGGTTGAAGAAACTGTTTGGCTTCAGTGTTCTTATTTATTTCTAATATCGGTCCACCTTCTCTCTGCACGTTCTGCAAAATTTTTAACATGCATGTCACCCATATAATTTCTAATATAACAGTAATCAATCAAATAGTTCTCTCATTCCGAATGGAGGAAACTCATTTTATGAGTTGGTCCTGTTTCCTATGTCTTTGTTCGATGAACAGGGGATTCGCGAAGACACAAAATCCACTCTGTACTTCGCTTCTCTTTACAGCCACATGCCGGTAGATGCTAGCACTCACGTCGTAATGAATGGTGGTTACATCGCCCAGTATCCAGTTTACAAGCCGTGAGACAAGCAAGCACCAAGTGCTTTGTTGCTTTGTGGTAACATCACGAGGGATAGTGAGGAATATTTCCTGAGGCATAAGACGTTTTTCGCTTCAACGAGCATGAATCTTGTCCATTTGTCACCGACGGAAAATGCTGCAGGCCACCATGCAGCAAAGTGCTACCTCCAAGTGCAGAAGTGGTGGGGAAGTAACTTGAATCTCACTGATTGAGAAAAAAAGCTGTCTTTCCACGGATTCACCCCTCATCCCCACCACCATTGATGCCATGTATCTTTCCCTTCCGCGAAAAATTCCTCCTAAACGCTCTGAGAGCTGCACGTGCAGGGAGTCTGCATATAGTATATTAGTTGCTAATAGGCATAACATTTCAGATCAAATGGCCCAGTTTGAATAATTGATTTTTGAGGCCGCCATTATAAAAAAATACTCTATTCAAATTTATAAGGCGGAAAATGAACTTTATTTGAGGATATCAGACCATTCAGGAGCCAATATCGTTTACTGAATGCTCTTACGACAGAAACCAACCACTAACATCTAGGACATTTTTGATTCGAGAAGAACCCTCAGAACCTCCAGGTCAGATCTACCCTTATTATTTTCTTTTTTGGGTTTCATTCAGTTCAACACCGTTCGTTACGCAAGTCCACGAGAGCTTTATTTTATTGCCAGTTTCCCCCGAAGTGTCCGAGGTTTTGCAGTTAGATATTGATATTTCGTATTATTTTTCGTTTTTCATTCTATTCTCCAGTTCGTCTTTTCACTCTTATGAGTAATGTCAAAACCGACTATAGGTATGAGAGATGTCGAAGTCACCAAAATGTAATGCACAGTGTATTCAAACAGCAAGGTTGAGCAATCATTATATTCATTATTCACCCTTTAGAAATTTGTTTCCTTCTTCTCAACCCAATCAAAATCAAGTGGCGCCAAGTGAAATAATTGCCACAATCGAAATTATCGAACCCCCACCCAGCCACCAAGTAGCTACCAGCGCATTGCAACATTATTTTTTCGAAATATTATACGAGAGTAGGTTACAATGGAAGTACATCTTTACTGAATCATAAGTAATTCGAGACATTCAATAATGAAATGAGTTGCTGCTCTCATGGAATCGGGTGTCGAACTTTGGAACTTGCAGGCATTTTGTTGAAAAGTCAGAAAAATAATACATTCGAACATATCAAAGCTCACATGATTTGTCACATTTCCAAGATATCTACAGTTGAACAAATTTCTCCTAGCCGTCGAATGAAGGGTAAAAATTCATTCATACGTAAACTATGCAGTGTAGGTATAGGGAATGTGATTGAGAGTAAGCATCACTTTTAATATTGATTCCAGCACAATAATAAAAAAACATGGTTTCCATTTGAACTATGACCGGTTATCGAATGTCAATGTTCAAAATTTTCAACAGTTTTTGTGGATATCCTTTATGGAAATTCAATTATTCTGGACCATTACTTTATTGATATAGACCTTCTCCTAGAAGATCCAACCCAAAAAGTCAAAAATATATAGGTTGTTAGAATCCTTTTCGAGTATAATCGGAAGTGTTTGTGATCTTCAACAGTTTCAGCTAAACTATGCCCAATCTCATTCTTTCTGCCGGGCCTTCAAATTTTTCCAACTCTTACATTTCCCGGAGAATCAACGTGTATATAAAATGTATTCGCATTATACCTAGTAACACGGTTACTACTACCAAATAAAAAATATAATATACAATTGGTTAGGTTAGGTACTGTATTATTGTTACTTCTGGTTCATTGTTTTCAGGTGTTTCAACGAATCGATAATATATCTCAATACTTTCACCAACATCAATCACGCAAAGTTATTTTCAAAGAACTATGGTTGAAACTAACTAGATAAATTATTCGTACAAATAATATTCAGGTATGATCATACTGTTCACAATTGAACTTGAGAGCCAGCCAGATAGTTTTCCATTCATGTCATATATTGTTTGAAATATGAAAATCATTCGATAGAGATTATTTTTATTACATAAGAGTTTTAGTTTTCCAAACAAAAAAAATATGTGTTTAGTTGACCTGTGTCCTCAATATTACATACAGGATTCACTCCACATTTGAAAACGGGCTTCCTATAAAAATTTGGTTGACACTCAATTTAATGGAAATGATTTTGGGAATTCATTTTCGAATAACCCATAACGAGATGTCTGCAATAAATGAGTTTTTTTTTTAATTGACTTCCTCCGACCTTCCTTTTTCTCGCAGATAATCTTGTCTCTCTATACTTTCTTTGTGAAAATAATATTGAGGAGGATTTTCAACATTGGAGATATTGTAAAAACTCACTCAGTGACTTCTGAAAATCCATGAGAAGGTAAGTTACTGGATGTTTATGTTGAGTTTACTTTGCAAAACGGTAAAATATTGCCATTGGTACAGAGTACGGTAAAAATTTTGGCAAAGTATGATCTATTTGACACATCGTTGTTATATGTGAGCTTTTGTCTGTGTGATATTTTCATATCAATTGAAATGATTTGTTCTGATATCCGAAGGAATATTTAATATACCTAATGGAATTTCGACGTCACGACTTTTTGGTGTGTGTGGGGTCTACACAATAGTTGTTCTCAAGAGGCCAGGGCCAATAATACCCGGTTGATGTGAAGTATATAAGAAGCGAGTGATTGAATACAATGAAAGTAATCTTGGAATTTTTCTAAATCATCCAGCCACCAATGTAGGTTATTTCCTCACCTGAATATTTCCAGATGATTCAAGAAATATCCTCAGGACTTCCAAAGAAATAAAAAGAGATTGAAATTCTAGGAATTATATTCCTGAACACCAAGTGCTGCTCTGATCGAGGCTAACCGTCAAAATAAAAAAATGGGGGCATATACCTCAAACCTTATAGTGCAAGATTGGGACTATACTTGAGACCTCACAGAAAACCAAGTCAATTCCCTACCTCTGAGGTTCTAACTTCGATGTCGATTTCAATTATTTCGCAAAACAAAAATATTTCTCAATTTCGTAATGTTCCCATACGTGATAGATTGCCCGCTTCAGGTCCAAAACAATACGAGATAGTCATTGTCACTGGACTTCAAAGAAGTGTGGATCATTGCGTATTTGTGGTGGAGAACAATGAATTGAAATGAAATTCGAAGAAGGTATCAGTCATGTAATGGCTGTTCGAATTAAAAGCTGTTGTGATAAGTGTCTTGAGTGCAAAATTCTATCCACCCAGAAATCGAGTCAGCTGATCGCATGTGGCACTAGTTTAAACGTCCATCATCATGTGAAACAGCTTCAGGCATATATGACATAAACACCATAACCGCTTTGAAAATATTGCGTTTTGTCATCATCAGATTCTGAAGAACCACAGTATTTCAGAAAGAACTTCCAAAATTCAGAACTGCTAATACAATAATATTCGGGTGTACTCGAATTCTGAAGTAAATCCATGAGGGCGCTGGAATTTGGATTTTGATGAAAAACTCGATCCTTCAGCCGAATATTCCTATGAAAACTTCAATCGTAGTTATTATGATGAAGATAAGATTGAACCACTAATGGACGTTCGACAGTTTCGAAACAATTCCTTCTTCATCACCAATTATTCTTATCAGCCGAATGCCACAAAATATCAATGTGAAGTTGGAGTTTAAACTAGCAAAAAGAAGTTTACAGACAACACCAAAGTATATGAGCACATATTGCATGATGAGTGTCTGAAATGAAACGAAGCAAAGCTTTGAAAACTCTGGCCTGAATAAAATAGTGTATATTCACCGCTTAAAGAATTGATATAAGTAATATTATCATCGATGAATTGCATCGGAATACATTTTGTAGGCCATGTTTCGAATATTCTATATTATATACCATAATATAAGTCAAAACCTTCATCAAACAACAAAGGTTCAACATTCAAATGACGTCAATCGAAATTTTTCCTTCGAAGAGAGTAAATTCCATGGGCACTTTCAAAAAATCTGATTTTCCTACGAAATGGTAAAAATCATCATTTTATTTTCTATTGTCGATTTTTTTTCCGAGGAATAACATCAATTGCAGTTCTTCTCCTCCACTGTATGTATACAAAAAAAATTGTTCATAAGTTTCGCTCCGCTGGAATGTTGAGAGGTAGTTAAAACACTGATGCCAACATATTTTTTCATCCAGGAAAAAATATGGCATATTTCGAATTTCTTTCAATATTATTCATCTGGGGAGAACACAACTGCTTGATATTTGACAAACTACGTGCTATTTTCTAGGTGGCTTCTTTATGAAGATCAGGATCCATTTGCACAATTGAAATGGTTGGCCGGAGTACTGCAAGAGGCCGAGAAGAACAAGGAGACTGTTCACATCTTATCCCATGTCCCGACAAAACATTGCCTGAAGGTTTGGGCTCGTGAATACAGCAAAATCATCGAGAGGTGAGTGAGTCATATGTTGTTGATATATGCTCATTGATATATTAGCACCACTAGATTTTGAAAAAGAAGGCTTTCAATCTAATTTTTATGTTAACTATCTCTCATTCGAAAGAAATCAGGGAGCAGAAACCATTCATCACACCATGAGTGAAAGAGTTGGTATGCATGCTTAGCAGAACAATTCTATCGCAAAATTCTTCATTGGTTTCTGGAAGATCAAGCAATTACACTTATATGGCAATACTTTTCCGAAATTGATGACTCAATATTTTTTTCAGTTATCTATAAGTATTTATTATTTTCGAAGCATTCAAAAGCCTTTTTTTCTTTGATAAGGAATAACTAATAAATTTACAAATCATTTTGAGCATAAACCGATGTGGCTCACGTCAGTGAACCTACATAACCATACTCTAATCTGGTTCAAATGTTCACTACTGCGAAACTCCTTAAAATCATACTCAATCGGATAACATATGATAGAAATGGTGATTATTCAGTACAAAGCAATATGAAAGTAATAATATGTTACAAGGATAAAAGGAAAAAATGTTCCAATAATGCTTGACATCGCCTGTAATAAGCACGATATTGCATACCTACAGAATCCGAATCATTTAATGTTGACACACAGGGCAGATCAACAACTTGAGGAGGCCGCTTAGCAAATTTTCAAGGCTAAATACGCCACTGTAGCGGAGAAAGGGGCCGCTTGAAGGGAACACGTCGGTTTGGCATGGGTTGTTAGTCTATTTATTTATTTATTTATTTAACGGGTAGCCCCGATTACAATTTGTTTTAAGAAAAAAATCTCCTCGCAGTTGATGTTGCCAGATCAGAAATTTTGTTTGAAAAACATACATCTAAAATGATTCTTCTATTCTCAAAAGATAATAGATTCATCTGATCTCTAATGTTGTTGTATGCCTATTCTCCTCTTCTTAGACCTAGCTTGTATGCACAAATCCTAAGGAAAGTATTTTCTACAGCTTCAATTTGGTTTTTGTGTATCTCATAGTATGGGCACCAGATTATTGAAGCGTACTCCAACAATGAACAATTGAATAGCAAAGGTCCACAATGGGAACCCTGAGGAACACTCGAAGGTACAGGAATTGTGAATGATACACAGCCTTCTATTTTTACCATATGGCTTCTACCAGATAAAAAACTCTGGATCCACTGTAAAATTGGTCCATAAAAACCCAATGAGGACAGTTTGGCGATGAGCAAATCTTGGTTGACCCTATCAAACGCTTTAGAAAAGTCTGTATAGATAGAGTCCATCCCACTCAAAATGTAATTTTCATGAACGAGTAGGTTCGACACAGTTGATTTATTAGCAACAAATCCATGTTGCTGTGGAGATATTAGACTTTTGCTTTGCCAAGTCATATGCCTGTTGACTAAAAAGTCAAAAAGTTTGGGTATTTTTGATTGGGTGCAAACAGCTCTGTAATTATTGATATCATTTTTTGCCCCTGATTTATGTATAGGCTTGAGAAAGCTTTGTTTCCAAAAATCTGGGAAAATACCAGAGCTAAGTGATAGATTAAGAAGTTGAGTAAGAGGAGTTGCTAAAGTATAAATACAATTCTTTAAGAATACTGATGGGACAGTATCTGGACCGGAGGAGAACTTGGAGGGTATAAAGTTGACTCTGTCAATTACCTCAAGAACGCTGATCTCAACATTACCGAAGTAGATACATTCATCAAACGCATGATTGGGCATGTGTGCATTATCATGACAAGTGAACACAGAGAAAAAATGCTTTGCAAAAAAATTTACAACTCCATCTAGAGAATTCTCATATTGGTTATGTGAGTGCATTTTCCCCGGAAGATCATAATTTTTTCGCTTATCATTGACAAATCTCTAGAATGATTTTGGATTCAAGTTTATATTGTTTTCGATATTGATAATATAATGCTTGTAGCAATAATCACTGACTTGTTTACATTTATTTCGAACTTCTGAAAATACTCTCTAATCATCATAATCACCAGATTGCTTGAACCGTTTGTAGAGTTTTTATTTCTCTCTTACAAGATGTTTCAGTTCTGGACTGAACCAAGCAGGAAAGTGTATAGTTTTGTACAACTTTACAGGAACAAACAAGTGTATGGCATCATACATTACATTTTAAAACAAGTTATTGGCTTCATTAATACCTAAGTTACATTGTTAACTCCAATCGAAATTTGCGAAAGAATTGTTGATTGCCAGGTAGTCAGCACTTCTGAAGTCATAGTAGTATTCTCTATAGTAGAGTTTTGTTTCTTCACTAACACTACAACTAATAGCAATGGGCTCGTGATGCATACTACTTGGAAACAATATGTCATCTGCCTTCGATACCTCTAGAGGAATGCTATTTGAAAAGTCCAAGAGTCTATCTCTACTGTTTCTCGTGGAGTTGTTTTGATACATATGTGAATATCCAAAGGTATTTGCAAGTTGTAAAGCTCCTGGATGATCGAACTCAATGACCGTAACCCCCAAGCCATCATTCGTCCAATTAGCATTAGGTACGTTGTAGTCACCACATATAATGAATTTGTTATTTGGATATGCCATAACCAAAGATTCAACGCATTCACAGTGGGTATTATATAATAGAATATCGGATGCTGGAGGGATGTAACAGGAACCAAAAACATAATCGAAATGATGAAAATGTACTTGAAGAAACAAGTGTTCAACCATGTCATCTACCGGAAGGTGACAGGATTTCAATCGATTCCTAGTGGCTATCAATACCCTTCCTCCTCCCAATTTGTCTGTACTCCTAACAGAGTCTCTGTCTTCCCTGAAGATATCATAATCAGCTAAATTGAGTTCTGAATTGAGAAAATCAGAGGTGAGCCAAGTTTTAACCAAGATAATTATGTCATATGAACAAATAGAGACAGACTGTTGAAACTCAATTAATTTAGTTTTGGAAATAAATGAAAAGATCAAATGCTGATAGTTGACCACCCGGTTTCAGGCGTTTTTTTGCATGGGAATTATTTTAGGAATACCATTTACATATTTGATAGTCACATCAGTTTCACCAGATGAAATTCTCGTATTCAATTGTTCCCTTAATAATTTCAAGTGCCGTCTTTGTTGGAACGTCAAATCAGATGATATCTTTAGTCGGGGGCAATCAGGACTGGTGATTTTATCTTCATTTCTCAGTAAAGTTAAACAGGGTGTGAATCATTTAAAATCAATTTCAATGGACGTTGCACATCATTACCTGATTTCTTCCCAATGCGAAAAATTTTTTTTATACAATACTCAGTTATTACGTCCTTGAATATGTGACCAATCTTCCTTTTATCAACATCAGGATTTTCGTTCTCTGGTAGATTGTAAACCATTAGGTTTGTGGATCTCCTTTTCCTTTCCTCTATCTCAAGTATGAATGTTTCACAATCTGCCAAGTTTGTTCCAATTTCACCATTGTTTTGGCCTGAAGGGCTGGTCCTGGGGCTCTCTATAATCTGTTCTAATGTTGAAATTTTTTGCTGTAATGATTTGTTCAAATCCAGAATCTGTTCAATTTTCAATAATCTCTGTTCAATTAGTCATGATAATTAGTCATCATCAAAACTACGACAAAAAACAAGAAAGCGAATTATGAAGAGGAAGAGAAGTGAAAACCATCAAATGTTGGAAAGAGGGCCGTGGTCTTTGATTCTGGCATTGTTAGAAAGGTTTGTGAAGTTCTACGTAAGGTTGGGGGCGTGACTTCGTTATCAATAATTCTAAGAGCTGCTGATATTGCTCTGGAAGTAGCACGCGAGCTGACAAAGGCAGCAGGTGGAGAAAATAAAATTCACCCCCCTAGAATAATACCAATTCCAAAAATTGGCGGAATATTACCACTTATACCAAATTTTGGCGGGTTCCTTATGCTGGCGCCACAGCTGGGGCCTGTTTCAAGAACTTACAAGTCTTGTAGCTACAAGAGAAACACAAAGAAAGACGATGATAAATAATTGTTTTTCACTCGTTTTTTACCCGTACCTGCATTGTCCTTCTCTTGTAGCTACAAGACTTGTAATTTTATGAAACAGGCCCCTGGTATCACGAGAGCAGTACTAGCAGCAGAGGCAACAATAGACAGAAGCAAACAGACACAGTAAACATATTGAGGCTATCTCTCTAGGTAAAAGCGGTAAGGGGGTATATTTGAAGCCGTATCTCAAAGGGCTAGGATTATATAGAGCTCTGTCCAATATCGACCTCAAGTACTTTCATTAGAAAATGAAGATTCCTCATTATCGTGGCGTATTCATGCGTGACAGTCTACCGTCATCAGGACCGCGTAGATGTGAATCAGCCATAGTCAGTTTGGAATGTCAACACTGCTTGGGTAGCATATAAGAAGAACAATGACTCAGTGAGCTATTTCGACAGTTTCGGAGATTTACCCGCTCCCAAAGAATTGATTTGCCATTTTTGTACGGACCCGAAAGGGGTCGATGGAATCCTTCATAACTATGAGCGTCAGCAGGAATTCAACACAGTTTGGTGCGGTATTTGTCTGAAGTTTGAAACTGGAAGTTTTCGAAGAACCTGTTTTCGATCGTTAGTTGATAAGTCTGCATGAGCACATATATAAATCTTATGGCTCCAATAATTCCGACGAAATCAGAAAACCTATCAACTTTCAAGATCTGATACTCGATTTTGCAGAGAGATACATGCATATCAAAGGACAGTTCAAACCTACTGATGCCACCAAGACATGTTACCTCTTAAATAACACCCTCGCTTTTATGTTCGATGAGATTCGTAATGAAATGGATGGTGAACAAGTAGCAGTTGTCCGGAAACCTGGCATAATCACTACAGTTAGAACTATGGTATCGTTCGGAAGAACGCATGCTATCTGTAGGTCTGGGGCTCGATCAAACTGATAAACCACCTAATAAACCACTCACTCACTAGTAACGTATTCAGTGGTAAATTACCTTTGAAGTAACCTACTGGTTTCACTGAAGATTACAATGAAGGTATACTGAATGTTGAGCAAGAGCTCATTTTGATCATAGCACGAACATTCAGAAATGCATATATGGGGAAGTTGAGTCTGATTCTCGAATCAACAAAATAGAATGGAGAATAAAACATATTGTGCCAGAAGATCATCAAAAACTGAAACATTCAGGTCAGATCAATAGAACTGTCAATAATGCTAGATTGAAAGTAGATTATCGTTTGTGGGATCACCTTTTTTATTTATATCGTTTTATTCATATTGTATAATTGAAAGACTTTGTTCTCAAGACAATACTTTTCTGACGTGTCCCATATCATGTAAATGATCTTATGGACAATAAAGCTACTATTACATATTTGTAGTTTGGGAAGGGAGTTCTGAAACAACAAACAAAATAAGATTCATGAAATTGGAAATGATGCTAAGGAAGCGAAAGCACATGAAAAAACAATAACAGGAAAAACACTCACTTGAACTTCGGGGTGTCTTCGAAGTGGTAAAGCTGATACGTATTTTATATCAAACTATTACACTTTTCATTATGTACATTTAAAGAGAGACAGTGACTATATAAACAATAAAGCTCTCAATCTAACAGATTGAACTTAACCAAAGACCGGGTGCCAAAGCACCAATATATTCCGAAGCACTCTGCTCTAAATAAGTCATCACCAATTTAGCTTGTAAATGATTAACATTTTGATTCTAATATTTTCTGTGAATTGTTTCTTGACACGTTTAGGAAGCCATACTTTGAACGGATTATCACTTTCTTCATATATCAGTGTAACTTGGATGGATTTACCATATCGTGTGGAGAGTAATGACATTTTTGCAGTTTCATAACCCTTATTGACAGCTAATGATATTAAATGTTTCCTCATTTTTTCATTTCATTATCAAATTTCAAATTATCCAATCTCAAAGTATAGTGAAAGTATAATTTAAAAATATAAAATATTATCACCTCTACGACGACGACGTTCACTTTTTGGGTGAATGGATTCTTGGTGGTACGACTTCAGAGATGATTTGTTAAGATGATTTGAACTGACCCCAAAGAGAATGTTTTCAGCTCATATAGAATTTGGTGAAAGGGTGGGGGTGTGAGTTTGAACATTCTGCACATGCAAGCACATTGGAGACTGAAGTCCATTATTGAAAATGCTCAAGGATATTCAAGGGCAATGATATTCACTTCGGAGATAATCCACGATATGTATTCCCCCACAATATGACATCGTACAAAGTCATTTGATGTTTGATAGAAAAATATTTACTGTGATGTTGTTCGATCGCAATCAGCTCAGAGACGATTCACAAATTTCATTGTCATTCAAGGGCAATGCAGCTCAAGCTAGACCATATCAACACTCAGGGGTATTCGAGTTCAAATTTACATAAGCTAGACGGTGCACACCAAGAGTCATTCACGGTGGAACTCCGTCGACTTCATTCAAGGTCATCTCGTTGTCAAGGTCATGTGAAGGTCTAAATCCAAACGGACCATCCAAGACACATTGTCGAGTTCGCTGTCAATGTTTCGGCGAGGTCAACTGGAGGGGGAAGGTTACGAAATCGGTATAAATCAACTACTTTCAGGGTCTCTTTTCTTGATCATTTCAACTATTTGGTCACAGCTACCAAATATATACAACCTCTCACACCCCCGACGAGCTCATCGAAATTTCAGGGGCATAAATAAGTAAGGTCGACTGTGAGGGCTATTATGCAACGAGCTGAAGTGAACATCGTGAATAGCCCTTCATATGACCTTATTGCAGAAGATAACTATGATCACACGTTATTTGCTAATAAGTCACTTGATATGTAGTTATAATTTTCAAACAAATTAGATAGTGCCTGCAATTTATATGATGTTTGGTCTCAGTAAGACGATTTTCAGCACATCATATAACACTTCAAGACTACCGGCTGTTCGTGTCGTGGTAGCCTACAAATTAAAGTTTGGAGAAGTCCTGTATCGAGCTGGACATTCCTTCAAATCGAACGATACTGATTTTCCCAAAGATATTGTTGGTATTCCAACGCTATCGTACTTTTTACAGGGCTGTGGTTTTTCAGATGTTGAAGTTTCTCTTGTGATTTGTCTGTTACAGAGTTGGAAGGGTTGCGGGAGCTTCTTTGGATTTTTCGAAACCAGAATCACCTGATAAACGGTGCCTAGAATGTTCATATATTGGTGTTTCTTCTGTTGGAATGTTGTTTCAGATAAACCTGTAGACAGAAAGTTCCAGTTCATCAGTTGCTAGCCCCAATTGAAAAGCTCAATTTCAAGTTTGTAAGGTCGCCATCCTTGTCCCGCAGCTGCCGTCTTGGGAAAAGGGGTGCGAATGGTTTTCACGCCTCATTTGCCAAACTATTCATCCTACAGATAATTTGTAGGGATCTTTCTCGATGCAAATTGAATCCTCCGTAATCTTCATCGCTGAATTGTCAATTGAAAAAGGAATTAAAAAATATGGGATTGTTCTCGGATTCAGACTTACTTTTCGGTCAAGATATCAGATATGTTATTGGTTTCAGCGTCGAAAGAGATGTATTTACGTCAGGTTTTCTATCGTCGTGCCTAAGTTGGTTTATCTTTTGGATGAGTGGTTACCACATATTACGGATATCTACACTGGGATGACTGAATGCATTCATGGAGAATGAAGGAAGCTTTCTTGAATTTCATTTCGAACCAGTGATCCTTCCCGTGTATGACCTCAGCTCCAGACTATTCAATTATGTCTTGATTTGTCCGAACTTGCTCCACTATTCCTATTCCTTTGTGTGGCTTTCTTGTATTCGCATATTTTCTATTTCAATAGTCTTCTGACTCCTATGTAGTATTTGCCGCACTCACATGGTATCTCGTAAAAGAAGTTGTTGGTGTCTCTGTTTTAATCTGGGGTCGAGTTTTCGTGAGCTGGCTGCGTATTGTGTGTCCTGATTCGAAACAGACTTCGAGGTTCTATTTTCTTCCTGTTTTCTTGAACTTCTCTGGATGTCTTTTCACGTGGGAAATAGAAAAAATTTGTTGTTCTGATGTCTCATTGACATTCATCTGGTTCGTGTGGGCTGATGTCTGATCGACTAGCCATTCTTCTGAAGATACTTCTTTATGTATGTGGCAGTGTTGTAATATTTTCCGAACTATCGTCGAAGAATATCAATAGCAAACTGTTTTTATATAGATTCTAGTGCCTTGAGTTAATTCTTTTTGGAGAATTCACTTGACTAGATTTTTTTTCCTTATATTCCCTTTTCGACTAACTTTTGCTCATTCAATTTCAGAGTTTGAGGGTTTTCCATTTTATTGCTCCACCGAGTATTCACAAACATAAAACATTCTATAGTAACTCTTGAATTGAATAATGAAGCTGAAGAATGAAAGTGACTTCGAGAACTCTGAAATGATGATGGGAAACATTCAAAATACGAAACCAAAATACTGTGAATAACCAAATTCATATGGAAAGAACTAGGCACCACTCGTTTCTGATTGAAGACTCGAATGTATCGAACAAAAACAAAGTATTCAGTCAAAAATATTGATTGAAGAAATAGCTGATATCCTCGTTGGATTATTTTCAACATCTGCTACTGACCTAGTGTAAAGTAATATATCTGAATCAACTTTTTTTGCTGAGCGACTATGAAAGCATATATAAATACTATGTATTAGATACTCTTCAGAATACATGCAATAGAAATTGAGGGTTAGTACCTAGTCCACGGGCAGATGGCGCAGCAACGGCAATTTTGCTAGTTGTTTGTATCAGCCTGGGTCTAGGGAAGATACTCTACTCGAGTATGATTTTTAATTATGGGAAGTCATCAACTTATGTTGATGATGGCACTGCCTTGCACTGACGAGAGGCCAAATAGCCGGTCTGCAAGTGTGTCCCGTCCCAATAATTGAAAATCAATTCTGGTGGTGTATCGCCAAGAGTATATGTGGAATTTCTTCTGTGAAGAATCCCACACTAACACCTGTTGGATGTTTTCCAATGCCCTTCGTGGTATCAGCCAGGGAAGTAGTTGTTTTCTAATAGGTGTTAGTCCGTCAACCTACAGTGTAGGTGAGATGAGGCTGGCCTGAACAAATTGTTCATTTTTTGAATATTTGTTTTAAAGCCAGTCTTCAAGCATCCCCATGAATATTTGTTTTATTCGTATTTTCCTTGTACGAGAAATTGGGGCCATGCGGATATGCTCTTGGTTAGTACCTAGTCTACGGGCAGATGGCGCAGCAACGGCAATTTTGCTAGTTGTTTGTATCAGCCTAGGTCTAGGGAAGATACTCTACTCGAGTATGATTTTTAATTATGGGAAGTCATCAACTTATGTTGATGATGGCACTGCCTTACACTGACGAGAGGCCAAATAGCCCGAAACCGGTCTGCAAGTGTGTCCCGTCCCAATAATTGAAAATCAATTCTGGTGGTGTATCGCCAAGAGTATATGTGGAATTTCTTCTGTGAAGAATCCCACACTAACACCTGTTGGATGTAATCCAATGCCCTTCGTGGTATAAGCCAGGGGCGTAGTTGTTTTCTAATAGGTGTTAGTCCGTCAACCTACAGTGTAGGTGAGATGAGGCTGGCCTGAACAAATTTTTCATTTTTTGAATATTTGATTTAAAGCCAGTCTTCAAGCATCCCCATGAATATTTGTTTTATTCGTATTTTCCTTGTACGAGGAATTGGGGCCATGCGGATATGCTCTTGGTTAGTACCTAGTCTACGGGCAGATGGCGCAGCAACGGCAATTTTGCTAGTTGTTTGTATCAGCCTAGGTCTAGGGAAGATACTCTACTCGAGTATGATTTTTAATTATGGGAAGTCATCAACTTATGTTGATGATGGCACTGCCTTGCACTGACGAGAGGCCAAATAGCCCGAAACCGGTCTGCAAGTGTGTCCCGTCCCAATAATTGAAAATCAATTCTGGTGGTGTATCGCCAAGAGTATATGTGGAATTTCTTCTGTGAAGAATCCCACACTAACACCTGTTGGATGTAATCCAATGCCCTTCGTGGTATTAGCCAGGGGAGTAGTTGTTTTCTAATAGGTGTTAGTCCGTCAACCTACAGTGTAGGTGAGTTGAGGCTGGCCTGAACAGATTGTTCATTTTTTGAATATTTGATTTAAAGCCAGTCTTCAAGCATCCCCATGAATATTTGTTTTATTCGTATTTTCCTTGTACGAGGAATTGGGGCCATGCGGATATGCTCTTGGTTAGTACCTAGTCTACGGGCAGATGGTGCAGCAACGGCAATTTTGCTAGTTGTTTGTATCAGCCTAGGTCTAGGGAAGATACTCTACTCGAGTATGATTTTCAATTATGGGAAGTCATCAACTTATGTTGATGATGGCACTGCCTTGCACTGACGAGAGGCCAAATAGCCCGAAACCGGTCTGCAAGTGTGTCCCGTCCCAATAACTGAAAATCAATTCTGGTGGTGTATCGCCAAGAGTATATGTGGAATTTCTTCTGTGAAGAATCCCACACTAACACCTGTTGGATGTAATCCAATGCCCTTCGTGGTATTAGCCAGGGGAGTAGTTGTTTTCTGATAGGTGTTAGTCTGTCAACCTACAGTGTAGGTGAGTTGAGGCTGGCCTGAACAAATTGTTCATTTTTTGAATATTTGATTTGAAGCCAGTCTTCAAGCATCCCCATGAATATTTGTTTTATTCGTATTTTCCTTGTACGAGGAATTGGGGCCATGCGGATATGCTCTTGGTTAGTACCTAGTCTACGGGCAGATGGCGCAGCAACGGCAATTTTGCTAGTTGTTTGTATCAGCCTAGGTCTAGGGAAGATACTCTACTCGAGTATGATTTTTAATTATGGGAAGTCATCAACTTATGTTGATGATGGCTCTGCCTTGCACTGACGAGAGGCCAAATAGCCCGAAACCGGTCTGCAAGTGTGTCCCGTCCCAATAATTGAAAATCAATTCTGGTGGTGTATCGCCAAAAGAATATGTGGAATTTCTTCTGTGAAGAATCCCACACTAACACCTGTTGGATGTAATCCAATGCCCTTCGTGGTATTAGCCAGGGGAGTAGTTGTTTTCTAATAGGTGTTAGTCCGTCAACCTACAGTGTAGGTGAGTTGAGGCTGGCCTGAACAAATTGTTCATTTTTTGAATATTTGATTTAAAGCCAGTCTTCAAGCATCCCCATGAATATTTGTTTTATTCTTTGTAGAGGACAGGCCGTATATGCTGATGTCACGGCAGTGATAGTCATGAAAAATTCATAAGAGAAAATCACCCACGGAGTTGAAATAGGAAATACAAATCACCTACCATTTGCTAACACAAATATGCCATCAACTTTTTAAATTTTCTGGGCACTCTCGTTGATTCGAAATTATCTTGGAATGACCAAATCAATAACATCTGTAGTAAGCTCCATAAAACGTGTTTTGCTTTTTGTTCAAGGTCTGATCCCCTAGCATTCTCAACAATAAGTTAATAATAATATTATTCATTGGGGCTAAGCCAGAAGATATCCAGACTCTTCTCTCTACAAAAGCGTAATATCCGTTTTATATTCAACCTGAAGTATCAAGATTTTCGTAGAAATGATTTCAGGAAACATCGAATATTTACGGTGATCGGTAGTTACATATTGAAGGTATTGTTTCACACCCACAAAAGCAAATACAATTTGAAGACAAAAGTAAACCACCATGAAAAAGTTCCATCATATGAAGTACCAGAAAATCTCCAAGCTGAAGTCATCTCTACAACTTACTGCCTGAACCACTGAAAAATCAATCCTCGAAAAGATTAGAGATTAACTCCACCAACTGTTTCCTTCTCAATTGCAACTGTATCACAGCTATAGCAGTTTTGTAATTAACATTGTATTCGCAAGCACCTAATACATGTTCCTAACCAGCCAGGAAAATTCTGTAGATGATTGTATCATCAAAGTAATAATACCTTGTATGCTTAGTTCACTTATTTCACGAACCTTCATGTAATATGGCAAAAAGGGTAATTTATAATATATTATATTTCAATTTCATTCTTCGTAATTCATTGGTTTAATTGACATGTTTTTCCAGCTAATAAACTTTATTCTGTAACAGTATTCAATAGATAAAATTTTATAGATAATGAAAGTCTAAACCAACACCACTCAATGATGTCATTGCCTCTCGTATGACGATTGGAGTTGATTTAAATAGTTCGATTGTTTGACTTCACATGGTGATAGGGAGAAGTTATCAGTTCAGTTATAATTCAATATTTGTCATATTGACCACTTGCGAGTATTTCATTCAAAATGACACGAGTACAACAAAGAAATCAAAACTGCTTAATCGATTCGTCTATATTGTTTTCAGATTCTCGAATACGGTGTCAGCACAATTTTATGGCCACAGTCACCGAGATCAGTTCTACATTTACTACAACAATGAATCGAAACCTATAAACGTAGCATGGAATGGAGGATCCTTGATGCCAGATAAGGCCAATCCAAATTACAGGTTATACACGATCGATGCAAAAAGCTTTGTAAGTTCATATGATATATATATATATATATATATATATATATATATATATATATATATATATATATATATATATATATATATATATATATATATATATATATATATGAGTTTTCCATATGGTGGAAATTTTTGAATCTGAATCTCACTGTATATATTCTGGACCACATTTTGAGGCGTATTCGTCTATTTATGAAACCCTATAAAAAGTAAGTTTCAACCGGTAAACAGATGGGTGAAAGTCGACCTCTTTTTCCTCTCAGACTATAAAATGCCTGGTCCATTATCTGGCGAAATATTTTCCACCGCGATAGTTGTTTAGGAGTACCGTCGGGTTTCATTGAATTGAATATCACAGGTATTCATTCCTTTGTAGCCTTCTTTGAATTGATTTATTGTGATGTCAGTAAATAGCACACGTTTGCGAACCATAAATTGGATCTAGCGTAATGAAAGATCAATAGAAATGATGGCAATGAATGTTCTTCGATTTAAGGATGTTCTGGATGCAGAGACTTGGACGTTCAATCTCACGAAGGCCAATGAAAATAAACAAATCGATTGGGAACAACTTTATTCTTTCAAAGAGTCGTATCACGTCGATCATTTACTGCCTGCTGACATGGATAAGTTAGTGAGAAAAATGGCGACTAATGCTACGCTGAAAGATTCCTACAGTCGGTGAGTATAATGATAATAATATTATTATATATATATATATATATATATATATATATTATCTTGCCGATGTTTCGGCTCCCACTTTGGAGCCATTATCAAGACTTTTTCCGGTGTCTGAGTCTCAACCCCCTACTCTCATCGGGATCCGAAACGTCGACAAGAAAACGATTCCAGACGCGTTTCAACCGTAAGTCCTGATATAGTAAGTGTTGTGAAAAAGTGAAGAGACACATTGTATACATTCTGTTACAGTTGTTTTTCAATTATTATTAGTTGTCAATATTTGTCAGATTGACTTGAAAAAACTTTTCTTGGAAAAAATATCATTATATAATGAAACTTATATATGCCTCACAAAACTGAATTTCAACAACATAATTGTGGTCCTTCGAGTCGCACGGTTCCAGCACTAAGGGTGTATAGTTAAAAATTGCACAGGATTGAACGAAATGTCTTCAAGCAAACTGGTGTTCCTAGACGTACCAGATATGCAAGCGAAGCTGAAAACTGTCGATAGATTGTTACCTACTGAATAACATTCATTTTGCACTTTATGGAGAAGAAACGAAAGGAAGTTCTGCAAGAAGGCGTATTCTATCGTTGTCTTGTTTCAACTCTCGCGAAAACTCTCCGGAATATAACCAGCACCATGAGTTGTTGAGTATATCACTCAGCATCCGCAGATTACAACAATTGTGTGATTTTTTCAATTGCAAACACGCCAATAGTAACAGTTCGAAGACATTAACAAACGTACTTCTGAAATCTATGATGGAAAAATTCCAAAATGTAAGATCATGTTATTCAAATAACAAAGCAGAAAGGAAAAGTTTGTCCATGTCTCGAGATGGTCTCGAGCTAGTCAATCAACGAATAAACACGAACAGCGAATGAAACTATTGAAAATACAGGATGAAGTTGACAACATTCAAGAAACCGTTTTCTCCAAGCAAGAAGGAATCATCAATTTAGAATCAGAAATAACTGAAATGAAGAATTCCAATATACCCAGTCATGAAATTGAACTCAAGCGAAGGGAACTCGAAAGAATCCAAAAACTTCTCGGGTAATGTGAAGCTAGATTAACAGACATGAAGAAAATGCACTTTCCAAATACCTACGAAGAGTTTTTTGAAGAAGAAAGCGAGTCCAGTTTGGAAGAGATTTCTTCTGAAGAAGAGGTCAGAACTGAAAATTCATATGTTCAGAACTGGGTAAATAACGTTAGTGAACATTTTGATATAACCGACGAATCAGAATTGCGGCCAAAAAATGATATTGAAGGCCTCACCAGATCCATCAACAATATGCTTCCCCGTCAGACAATAGGCAACAATTTGGTGACATTCGATGGTTCATCGTATTTGAAATGGCCAATATTCTATTCCCAATATAAGTTATCGAATAACGCTTGTTCGTTATCACCTCAAGAAAACGTTCTGCGCTTAAATAACAGTTTGACAGGTGCAGCAAGAAAATCTGTAGAAATGTTGCTCATTACTGCCCAGAAACCACATGAAATATTGGACCTTCTTCAAAAGAAGTTTGGTCGCCCGGAATTCATCATGGATGAATTATTGTCACAAGCATGCGATCTTGCCACCGTTGACAGCCTAGAATCCTTCATTAACTTCAGTAGTACAATAAGAAACGTAGCAGCGGTAGTGGAAGGAGAGATTGAAGAAATAATCGATCAACGACAACTGCTAGCAAACTTTGTATCCAAGTTACCACCCCATCTATTGACTTAATGGGGAAGCTACTTGATTGAAACAAACATTTCCTGCAGAAAAGAAACAGAAAGATTTTTCGATTTGGATTCAACAGATGTCTGATGTTTTATCCAGAATAACTTTCGACTCCAACATAGGCCCTACGAAGCGATCCTTCGTAAAAGAAAATATCTGTGAAAGTCGCACAACAGGAAATCGGCAAAGTCAATCAACAGGCGCTACACAGAAGCAATGAAGAGTTTGCAACCAAAATCAACACTCTATAGAGAATTGCAGTCATTTCCAGAAGGCACAAGTCAAGGATCGTTGGAAAATTGTACAAAAATCGATCTTTGTTATTGTTGTTTACGGCAGCATCATGGAAAATGCAGAAAGAGGAAAGCCTGTGGAATCAATAACTGCGATCGTTTCCATAACAGTTTCCTGCACAAAAATTTCGAAAATTCGAGTAAGCCTGAAGTTACCACTCATATAACATACCGAAACAACAACATTCTGTTGAAAATATTACCTGTTATGCTCAAAGGTCCGAAGGGAACCATAAAAATAAATCCTCTTCTAGATGAAGGAAGTACAGCTACACTACTTGATTCCGCTGTGGCCAAAGAGCTGAGTTTGGCTGGTCCTATATCACCATAGTGTTGCAAATGGACTGGCGGTATTTATCGATATGAGAACGATTCCCAAACGATACAGGCAGAAATTGCTGCAGAGAATGGCACCATATACCATGAATTGAAAAACGTTAGAACAATGGATCATCTGAATCTACCACAACAAAACTATGACCTATCTAGTTTAATTCAAATGTTCTCCTTTGTCAGCACAGTAATTTCATCCTCAAAAAGCAATGAAAAGCCTTCTCTGCTGATAGGTCAAAGCAATGCTCATCTAATTGTTTCCAGGCAAGTAATCCAACCGAATCTGGATGCCCTGATCCTCTTTAAAACACAAATATGGTGGACTCTTCATGGTACATAAGGATATTCATTCAATAATGGACTTCCATCAAATGATCACCTGTTGCCCGGACCAGACTGGCTCACTTCTCTTTTTGGAATTCTATTGAAGTTTCGACTACATAAGATAGCATTCGCAGGAGACATACGAGAGATGTTCAACATAATTCGGATATCAGATGAAGATAACTTCTCACAATGTTTTCTATGGCGTCATCTCGACTCTAGAAGATCTCCTGATGTATATAGAATGACAGCTATATTGTTTGGTACGACTTCTTCGCCATTTCTGGCACAGTTTGTCAAAAACTATAACGCAAATCAGCACAGCAAGACATTCAAAGAAGCTGCGGACGCAATTATACACAACCACTATGTAGATGACTATTTGGATGGAACTGAAACTGAAAAAGAGTCTGTTCAACTCATGAGAGATGTCATTTATGTTCACAGTAGAGGTGGTTTCGAAATAAGAAATTTCATTTCAAATTCGAAGGAGGTAATAATGAATCTCCCAGGAAGTCTACTTGCTCATCAAACGAAATCCGAATTGGACAAGTCGAACAACGAAGATAAAATTTTGGGAATGCTCTGGAATCCCGAAAAAGATTGTTTCACTCTTAAACTAAAATTCCATAGAGTATCGAAAGAAATTATTGGTGGTACAAAAATTCCCACCAAAAGAGAATTGTTGAAAACGGCTATGTCTATATTTGATCCTTTAGGCTTCCTGTCACCTGTATCCATCAAAATAAAAATATTTCTGCAAGGAATATGGCGTTCGGGTCTTGGCCGGGATGATTCCATAACAGATAAACTGTTCAAAAATTGGTTGGTTTGGCTGAAAGAATTGAAGAATGCAATGACTATTGAAATACCAAGATTCATTTATCTTGCTTGAAGAAGCTATTGTAATAGCGAAACACGTGTCGCGGTTTTCTAAACCCATTGTGAGTGAAAATCATACAGGAAACTGTAATATATTTTTGTTAATGTGGATTTTCATCAAGTATCGGCCAGTTCAATTCAAATACCAAGATGTTATTCACTCGAGTTGAAGAATAGTGAGAACATAGAACTCCATATATTCTCAGATGCTAGCGAACACGCGTTTTCATCTGCAATCTATCTGATATTGGAATTTGAAAACGACGTTCAGGTAGTCCTTATTGCTTCCAATGCCAGAGTAGCAACACTCAAAACACTTACCATTCCCAAACTGAAGTTGTTAGCTGCAGTGATGAGAGTAAGGCTTTGCACTGAACTTATGATATATTTGAAATTGAATATTTCTGCAAGATTCTTCTGGTCCGATTCAAGAACAGTTATTCGATAGCTCAAAACTGTACGGAAACTGCAAAAGTATGTGGCTGCAAGGATAGGAGAAATTTTAAAGAATAGCGACGTCAAGGGATGGAACTGGGTACCTACAAAAGATAATGTGGCTGACGATTGCACACGAGATACACCGATAAATATATTGAACATAGAAAGTCGTTGGTTCAGAGGTCCAGAATTTCTCAACAATAATCGATCTGAATGGCCAAAAATTCCACAACAATGCCTTCATAGCGACGAGAACGTGGATGTTCATGAAAACATATTTGTGAATTTGGCAACAGGAGGTTTGTCTGAAGCTCTACTCGTGATGAAATCTCATTATTCATGAACCAAGTTACTTCGAATCACGGCACGGATAAACC